>JAVJIF010018702.1:0-66627 GCA_038442645.1 Agave tequilana | reverse complement strand
ATTACTGATCCAATGTGTAGCAGAGTCAGTCCCATCCTAACCAACTAGGAAGGAACTTTCATCTGACCACACTACTTCAATTGATTAGCATCCATAGGTGCAATATCGTGAGCTCCTCTTCGAATGCATTCATGCATGTTTATTCAGAACTTTTAGAAGCTAGACCACCTTCTACAGTCAAAGAAATTACAAATGCACCCTCTCATGTTTCCTCAGTTCCAGTTTGCAGACCTCTACTTCCGGTTACATGGTCAATTGGTCTTGTTCTGCTTTTTGCTTATATCTGAAACTTCACTAACTTAGATGAGTCCAATCTTCAGTATTGACTCCTTTTAATTGTGCCCAATAGAAAAAACCAGAGGAGGAATTAAAATCTCAAGTTAATACAAATAGAGTAAACTAGATGCATTTATAGAACTATGGGTATGCATTTTGATCTATGAAAATGTGTGAATGCAAGGATAGATAGAACAAAAGATCGTTTTACCCACTTGATGTTTCCATTGTGACTTTCATGTCATCTCATTTATGAGAAGCATTGATGTGACTATCCAGCATTGTTGCTCACTTTCCATTTAAAATTATTGTTATCTTGGAGTCATTCGAAAAAAGAAAAAAGGTAAAAGGGTGTCATCTTTCTCCTCCACCTTGACATCAGTATTGCACAACTGATTTAATATCCAAGTGAACACATTTACATGTTCCAACAACTGATTTAATATCCAAGTGAACACATTTACATGTTCCAGCATTATTAATGTCTTTCATATTATGACAATACAATAATTACTTAAAAAAGCTTGTTCTCAGAATACCAAGCTGGACAATTCTGCAAATTTAAGGACAAGTCATCAGTGATAACATTCTACAGTAAGTATCCAAAAACAAAGATTCAGATCTTTCCACTTGACACTACCAATGTTATTGACAGCTTTTGGAAGGCCTTGCTGCACTCAAACTGCTCTACCTGCCAAAATTTTCAACTTCAGAACACTTATTTTCATGACTGCTACCCTCGTCATCTTAGATCCAATGTTCTAAAAAGCCTCATAAAGCCCATCTTTACCTGTGGCAGTCCAGTGACAAATTTTGATTCTATCTAAAGATGTGGGATAAAGGTCTTGAGCCACATTAGATGTTTGAAGCCCACTTTAGCCTACTTAAGGGGCTTGAAGTCCCAGTTCAAGCTGGTTTTTAGTGGCAAAACAATAGAGTCCTCCTTCGCATCTTGAATGTGCTTTCGTCCATACAAACCTAACTCATTTAAAGCACACTTTTTTGAGGAACATTTAAAGCCCACTTTGATTTTCACTTAAAGGGTACCATCTCTCATGTCTAAACAACAGACTACATTGATCAATAAAGTCTCTTGCAACGGCAAAGGGCTCAAATGTCTCAGAAGGCATTTATTAAATAGTTTTTGGTACAAAAAATCACCTATAGTTTAATTACTTCATTAACTTTTATATCATCTTCACCTGTTAAGTCTTTGATTGATGTTCATTTTTTCTTCACTATTCACTCTTGAAAATTGTATAATGATTGACTCATTTCACTGCACTAAAATTTAGTGTTTGTGGCATATAAGCTAAGATAAATCATTCAAACAAATGTTCTTTCTATTTTCTATATGTTCCATGCGGTTAAAGTATTGATGGCCCCCTACCACTTTAGCGGAAGCAAAGAAGGCCACTTTTTGGAACACAGACTTTCAAGATCCCCAAGTACATTCATGTCGGAGTATAATACGCATGTATTTCTACTGCGGAGATGCCTAAATCATTCAAGCTTTGTTATTTACTCGACTTAATCAAATAAATAATAAGCAGTTAAAGGGCCTCCCACCATCTGCAACAAAGACAATACATTAATATGAAGATGAGTCTCTAGATAATTCATGCAAAAACAATATTCCACCGAGACTAGATGTTATATCTAGAAATACAATGGAAACAACTAAAAAAACTATGAAGACAATTCCAATCAGTAATTAGTATTACTTGGGCACTTGATGTTTTACTTTTGGATGTATCAAACACTAGGATGCTTTGAGGATGCTTCATGACACTCTGCGGGCACTCCATCATATCGATTTAATATTAAGGAGAAATAACCTTTCCACTTCTATATCAACACTTGATATGAATGATTTCAAGTCACCATCAATCATGTAAAGATGAAGGGCAACTTTTCAAACATTCGGCTGATCAGTTATGTTTTAATTTATATATAAGACATATTTGCATGTTTACCTATAAATATCAGTGACCATCAAAACCTATAAATATTCCTGCGCCCCGTGTTAAATTTGGAAGGTTCCCATGTCAGACACTTTGTGACATACAAACATTTGACACCCATGTCCACGTCCAATAACCCTAGTTGCAACAAAAAAACACGAACCTTGTTGTGGCAACTATTGAAGTGATAATTTCGGTGGTTATTGTCATAATGGTGTTTACACAACATACAAGAACTACAGGCAGTACGATTCCTGCTCAAGGCCATCAAAATCTCTACATTCCCTAACCAGATCTTCCTACGAATTTGGACATCCCCACATCATAATCAAGATTGCTTCCAAATAATGTTCATCTCTCTCTCTCTCTCTCTCTCTCTCTCTCTCTCTCTCTCTCTCTCTCTCTCTCTCTCTCTCTCTCTCTCGCTTCCAAATAATGTTCATCTCTCTCTCTCTCTCTCTCTCTCTCTCTCTCTCTCTCTCTCTCTCTCTCTCTCTCACACACACACACACACACACACACACACACACACACACACATTATTCTCCACCCAAAAAAAAAAAGCCCTTCACTGTTTACACTGCTTCCAGATATAGCCAAGCATTCGGAATAACAGAAATCAGTTAATCTCAAAATACCCTCTTTCAAATATGAGGGAGAACAAATTGATTGGGACAAAAAAAAACACTTAAGCTGCAATGCTACTTAAAACTACATAATCTCCTAAAGCACATTCAAAACTACTACAATAGAATAAGAGATCTCAAAACCCATTCAATGAAGATAGCGATCTGAGATTCTGAAGCTTGTAATCTAACTAAAAGAACAAAGATCCAGAAAAAGCAATTACTACAATATTACTCTAGTCAAACTCCTAAAAAAAACAGTACTTTTTTTTAGCTCAAACGAAAAAATGCATCATGCAAATCTCATTAGTAAATGAACAAAGACCCAACAATGAAATGCTACATTCTTTTCAAAATCCAAATAAAAATAGTACCTTGTTCTGTTCTCGCTTCAAAAATTCCCCTTTCAGAGAGTCCTTGAAGCTGACCAAGGGGCAGAGCGCGGTGAAACCCAGAGACAAAGACAAGAAGGGGCAGAAGCACTAAGAATCCAACCAATACGATGACCAATCGCAGCCTCCCTGAACTGGGTCTCTTCTCCATTGGGGCTCGAGAAGCTCCGTCTTCGGTGTCTTGTAAATCAAGGGGGCTAGCTGCATATGGGTGCGGCGGTCTCCTGATTCGCTTCAAGTCCATCATCAGGTTTTGGAATCAGATGGCAATGGCAACCGAAATAGCAAGAATCTCATCGTAGCAATGATTGAATTATTCAGGTAGGAGAAGAATTTATGAGGGAGATGAATTTCTCAAAGGTGGTAGATTTGATTTCGCAAAATGAATGAAATTGGGAAGAGAGAGAGAGTAGTCGTCAGCTGCTAAGTATGGTTATATTTTCTAGAGCCAAACCATCTTCGGTGGACCTGTTTTATTTTTCCTTCTTTTTGACTTTTAGTTTTATATTTTTTTTTTCGTTTTATCTATTTTTATTTGAGACATTTAAATTGGTTTTCCCAACCACCACTTCTTTATATTATATATTTTCATTCTCTCTTTTACTCTTTTCTATCGCGAACAACATTGCTCTGCCCTGAACTCTGACTCTGACGTAGAGTAATCTCCGGATCAATTTTTTTGGAATCAACTTTTGCAGATCTAATTTGTTCGTGCTCACGATGAGTTTTATTGTGTTTGTGATGAATGTCGTTTTTAGATCTGAAAAGCATTGGGTATCATTTGATGTCAGTGAACGGGAGTTTGCTGATGATGGCAAAGCTGATATGAGAATGCGACTCATGATTGCAGTCCTCTTAAGAATTACGACTATGGTCAAAGTCTTTTATTAAAAGATTGTGATTATGATGACATTTCTTTTATTAATTGAAAATTAGGGTATTATCATTGTCATAGTCACAATATAGGCTGAAAAATTGTGTTTTTTGAGGATTGTGATCATGACTAAAAATAAGACATTTTTGTGAGGACTGTGATCATGATTGCAGTCATAATAAAGAAAACTGCGATCATGGTCGTAGTCTTAAAAGACTCAGAAATATAGCATTTTTGTGAGGACTGCGATCATGATCGCTGTCCTAATAAGACTCAGAAATATGACTTTTTTTTTGTGAGGACTGTTATGGTCGCAATCCTCTATGTACCAGCTGTCTTCATTTTCAAAGCGGTTCATTTTTTCGAAGCAATTATTGCGGGTCATTGTGTCTTTCGCCGCTAGAAGAGCTTCTGCGCTTGATACGCAGGCGCACCTGGTTGGTTTAAAAAAGAGGTGGTTGTAGTGAATTAAATTATGAAGTTGAGTTTTTTCTAATTACAGTTTGACATAGGGGGTTGTAGTGAAATCCCCTTTATTTTTTAATGATGGCAGCTGCCGAAATGTAACACCCATTTTCAGAATACATACTCGGATACGTATTTTGATTTTTCAATCATATTCATTCAATTTTTCTTCGTATTTGTTGTGTTTTATGATTATTTATATCATTGTTTAGTATTTGAATCCGGATTCTTGATTTCAGAATCAGCCCGGGTCTGAACTAGGGACTCGATCCCAGTGTGTTGATCAATTTGACCTTTCTGATAATCAAATTTGAACGATTCAAGTTTCAAACATCCTTTTCTAATATTTTAGATTTTTCATGATTTTTTGGAATTTTTCGGAATTAAATTGTAAATCTTCAAAACTAGTGTCGACTAGTGCCGCCAATCGATTCTCAGATTTTTAATTTACAACTAGAGCTGAATTTCTATAATTGTTTTCACATTATTTTTTAAAATCACATTTTCTATCTAAATGCATTTTTGGAGATTTTTTTGAATTTATCAAAATTTCACTGGATTTGATGTGACAAGTATTTTCAGGATTTTTATTTTGAAAATGGGATTGAATTTCTGAAATTCAATTTCACCATGTGTCTTAATATAATATTTACTATTTTTATAAATTTTTGGGAATCATTCTGAGTTACTTCATTTTTCGGGCTTTTCCAAAGTTTTCCGTATTTTCCCGGATTCTGGAATATTATCTAGTTATTCCAGTTATTTTCTATTTTTGATTTCCTCATCCACTCGTAATTTCCTCCTCCTTTTTCTTTCCCTTTCTTTTCCCTCAAATTTCTCAGCCACTCAATAAATATCCCAACCACTCTCTCTTCTCATTTAAGGCGAGTACCCAGAGGCGGGCCTTAATCCCGCGTCTAAGCACAACCCAATCAGACGCGGGTCTGATTTTGAGGCACAGATATTCTCCTTCTCTCTCTTGCATTAAATTCCCTCTAAATCAATCACCATCACTGAGTCACTCATTCTCTCTCCTCTGCAAACACGATTCTGAGTTATCATTTCAACATGGATCTGTTCTCCACGTCTGGCTCAATTTGACCAGACACGGGTCTGGTTTTGGGAGACGCGACTCTCATTTATAAGATGCGGGTATGGGATTTTGTGATAAGGGTATCAATTGTAATAACCCCACTCATATGTATATTATATGCATACCTTTTTCTCTCTCCCTCGTTCATTTCATTCCTTTCTTTCTTCTTCTTCAAAAGCACCAACAGCAGCAACAACACCCAATCACCGTGCCCCTCCTTGGCCGGTGTCCTAGGCCACCACCACCACCTACTCAACACCATATCTTCTCCTCCACTCCCTCTCCACCAACACTAACTCCATACACCTTCACCACCACCTCCTTTCTTCTTCCCTACCAAAACCCATCTTCACCACCATCTTCTCCACCACCGTGTACACCACCACGTCCACCACCAACTTCACCAAGCACTCCTCCTCGGTAAGAGATCTCATTCTAGCCAATTATCGCTTTCCAAAATGACATTTTTCAACCCCCAAAATTCTCCTTTTTCAACTAGAGTTGCACCACCCTTCCTTGCCTTGGGCATGGGCTGCCGTCCATAGCCGCCGGCCCCTGGCCGCCAGTGTCGCCACCTGGCCGGCCCCAGGCCATAGCTGGCCATCTCCCCTTCTACTCCTTTTTCTTCCTTCCCTTCTTTCCTTCTTCTTTTCTTCTTTCCTTCTTTCTTTCTTCTTTCTTTTTCTTCCCTGTTCTTTCCCTCTCTCTCTCTTTGCTGCATTCCCCCCTCTCTCTCCAGCACTCTCTCACTCTGCTCTTTCTGTCTCTCCATCTTTCTCTTGATATTCTCTCTCTATCTTCCTATCTCTTTCTCTCCTCACTGATTCTCTCTCTCTCTCTCTTATTGGCTACTGAACGCGGGACTCACCCCCGCGTTCAAGTGCCCGCGACTTGAAAACACGATATCCGTGTTTTAATCTTCGCGACGCGAGGCATGACCTTCACGTAACACGATCTTCGCGTTCTTGATATCTGTATAACGTGACCCCCGCGTTTACGACATTCGCGTACGCGACCCCTGCGTCTACGATCTCATTTTATCCTTTTGGATTCTTCACTCTCTCCTCTCATAATATTATATTTATAATATTTGAACGCGAAAACTCATTGGTTATTGGGACTTCTGGACTTCAGGGATTACACAGCGTTTTCTGTTGATTTAGGCGAGTGTCCTCTCTTTCCTAATTACGCTACTTCGACAGACATTTTATTGTATTTCTGAGATTTTGTGTATGTATTCTAGGGACATGTATTTGTACCTATGTGTCGATTGTTGTAATAATGTAGACAATATTATATTTGTGTTGTGGTACTAACATCTTGTGCAGGTACTCTTCCCTAGCCTTTAGGCTTAACTACTTTACAGTTTTACTATAACCTTCAGGTTTAACCTCTCTGAGATTTTTAGTAGCTAGTCTTGTTTTAGTGTCGCCTGGAAAGGCAGCTTAACGCTCAGCGTTTACCACTAAACACCCTTAGGTGAAACTCTGCAGAATTTACACTCACATCTTAAGCCGAGTCGTTCTCGAGTTCCACTGGGAGCTTAGTGATTAAACATTGTTCGCTGACGTTGTCCCCAGCACTGCTTAGCTCTGCTTGGATGCTAGTTTGCTTACTTGCTCGTTTACCTACTTAATGGTTTAACTATCTTTTTTCGATGGTTGTGAACAGTTTGAAATCTTACTTATACTATTTTTCTGAGACTGCATGATTTTTCGGTATTCATACCGATCTCTTATATCAGTACTATTTTCCTCTATCGCTCGGCATGCTTTCACTTGATGTGCTATCATTTACCATGCTGTCTCTTGTTACCTGCCTGATATCACCCTCCTGTTATGCTATCACTTGACATCCAGCATGATATACCTGACTCTTATAGTTACCACGATAATGAGAATGATGATCTGACATCTTAATTTCATCTTGAAATATTCTAGTACAAACCGTACTCCTGATACACATGTACTCTTGATACTCCTAACATGTTCTTGCTCATTCCTATAATCTGAAAATTATCTAATAAACTATAAAATTGGACAACTTACATCGGGTCGGGGAAACATATGGATATCAATGTACGTTCGTGTTTACAGTGAGTATTAGATATGTTGTGCAACTAAAACTTTCAGTTCGACCTGAGAGCCTCCAGGTGTTCTGAGGGGAGCTGGCTCCCTATCTCCTGTTACATTCATGAAAAAGGGTATATAATAAGACCCTCATGTAGGCCTTGCGGCCAGTTTCGTACACCAACAATGGAACATCATGGACCGTGGTCCCGGGCACGTACGAAACCTACTGTAAACATTATTCGTTGATACCCCCGTTGGTTTCAAATAACAATCTTGCTTTACTCAGATGTGGATATATGTGTGCTGGGATGCTAGTCCACATACGTAGACATTTGGGTAGGATGAGTAATAATAATAAAAGATGTCAATTAGTAATTCGTTGTGTGTTTTGCAATTCAGGTCGTATGGACTTAGCTTACGATGATGTGAGATATACGGTATATAGACGAGGGTTTTCCTTATTTGGATTATTCCTTCGATATACTTATCTCATGAAGCTGTAAACTGGATTTGTACTGCTGGTTTGTCGTATTGCTTTCATCGGGTTTTACTTCAGATTTCTGATTTTATGATTATTATTATTATTTATTATATGTTTACATCACGCCTTTCCACTTGTGTTCTATTCTACCAGTCTCCTACTCTTATCATATTATACCATGCATATTCCCTGCTTGATATCGCTTACTATCTCTCTGATTGCTCCTGTATGCCTGTGCTCACGACAGGTTATCAATACATGCTCCTTTGATTCAGATTTATTGATACACGTATGCTTATTCCTGCACGCCACTTGGTATCCACCACATCACTCGTTGGGGAGTTTCTGACTCCCCTGGATTCTCATGTCTAGATTTCTGAGCTTGGAGCTTATGGATTCTCTCGGATGCTGATTAGAGATGCGCAGCTGAAGCGTGGATCATCGGCAGACCGTCTGGAGCCCCATCCTTCCAAGCCCCGTTCGTCCCTCGAGTTTTCCTTTGTAACTCGAGAGCGCCCTTTGTACTGTTCATAATTGTACATCCTTTTGTATTCTCGTATGTGCGCCTATCAGTGATGTAATATTATTGTAATATTATGTCACATTCTGTGATAACTTTGTAACTGTACTCCTATATTGGAATGTATAAAGTACCACATATTTACTCTGATTCTTTCCTATACTGATGCTTAGCGTATATATGTGAGGGTATTTTCGACCTACGTATATATGTTGTAATAACGTCTCTGTACCTGCGAGATCGTGGGGTGGTATCAGAGCTTAGGATCTCACATCCTTAGTACAACCAGTCGGCAAATTAATGATATAGAAATTTGCAACTGGAATGCATGAGTCCTGGTATACAATCCAACTACAAGTACAAAGTTATCTACTTCTTCTTGATCACCCTTCCTTTGATTTCTGTATTCTCTCCATTTTCACTATTCCAATTTTCATGGTCTTTATACCAACTTAAGATATGGGTGGACTGGTGTGGTAATGGCAGGGCAGATGTGGTTCTCGCTCACCCTATTCTGATATTCTTTGATTCTAGTGCATCATGTTATCTGATAAAGAACTGTTCAGCAGCTTTACATTTTAATCTTATATGTATAAACGCTCCATGGGATCAATACAAGGAGTTGGGTAGTCATCACTTATATAATCTGATGGACTGTATCGTTACATAGGGAGTGTCGGTATGAAACAGTCTTCCGGATTCGAAACTTCTGTCAGACAGAGTTATGATATATTCTATATAACGATTATGATCTCTTCTATCGACTTCACTGAGTTCAACCACAACGTCCAATAGTCTTTATGGAATTGATGAGCCACGACCTTGTTAGCCTCACCAAGCAAGAGTCGTGTACTAGCCATGCGAGCCCAATAAGACATGGGCTTTGTTACATCCAGACGCTTAGCATTAGCACTGTGTTACACGCTGACTTACCGCATGAGCTTCGCCAAGTGAGAGCTTTGCAGAGCATTAGCTCCACCGCACCCTAATGCTTAGCGTCTGAAGCTGTGTTACGCAATGGCCCCACCTAGTTTTGACTACGCTTGTGGCTAGTTCCATTAGCATTTAGTACTCTAGCCTCGTTCCCCCGGTTTCTTCTGCCTATCATATTTTCATGAATTTAACGATCCGGGTTTTCTTGCTGCATATTCACCAACTTGTCATGATCTTTATTGATGATCTATTCGACCAATCTTGCAGGACTTTGTTGACACTTAAAAAAGACAAGATTCTCATTGGTCCGAACGATGTCTAAACTTGTTGACATTTACAAAAGACAAGGGACAGACGAGCTGAAGACCAGTTTTTCACCCAACTCCAAGGGACGAGGAAGCGGTTTGGACTCCACTGATCCAGCAAGCAGAACAGTGAACCCGGATTGTTTCTAAACAGACCTCAGCAGGTCTAAAATGCTAGCATTTAGCATTACATTAGCCCAAAGAGATAGCCTCGCTTGAGAGGCTAGCATCATCCAACTTCGCCAGGAAGCTAACTGACAGCTTCGCCGAAAAGCCTCTTTTCGGACTTCGCCAGGAATTGCCTCTAGCTCCGCTATGAGCTTCAAAGCGGGCAGCTCCGCCATCAGCCTGCTATGGTCAACCTTTGACTAATCAAAATCTCCTGATGAGATCGGATTCAATCTAATCAAATCCAATCAGGATTCAAATATGGCAGGTGATTGCCGCAATCTCTTGACTCTCTTGAAACGAGTAAGTGGATCAAGGAGAATCAATCAACGATATGGAAAGGATCATAACACATCGGAAAGATCAACCGACTTGCCATTTTCTAGCTCCGCGGAAGCTATTATAGCCTCGCAGCAAGGCTACTTTCCAGATTCAAACAGATTCGGTTCAATCTGTTTCTATATCTTCAAAGGGGACGATTATACCCTTACTTTCCCTATAAATAGCCCGTCAGGGGCACAAGAGAGAGGATCGCGCAGGGGAGAGAGAGGACTCCACAAGCAGAGACTTCTTCATAACGCATCGTGCGTTCTCTAATTCAGAGACCTTCCAAGAGAAATACTTCTCTTTTCAGGGTGGTGATACCCTAACAACCTCTTTTCCTCAAGGAATCTCCGGAACCAGGCGAGAAGGAATTCCTCACAGAAGTGGTTTTGAGAAGTAGTCAGAGGGTTCTACCAATCCTCTATTCTCTGATTCCCGGAACCAGGCGAGAAGGGAATCTCATCGCTCGCATCGTCAAAGGGACAAAGTGGTCGCGCGCTGACCAGACTCCTATCGGCACATTTTCCCAGAATCTCTGAGGAGATCTACTTGTAATCTTTTTAAGAATACTTGTAATTTAGCTCCTCAAACTTTTTATTTGTAAGTTTTCCCCCTTTGCAAACATAATGGAAAACAAGATGGCGACTCCGCTGGGGACTGTATTCTCCTCTGCTGAGAATCAAGTGTCGCAATGCGACGAACAGACCTTCGGGTCTATCTCTGAATTCAGAAAAGCCGGTGCAGCCAGATCTTCTCTGGCTAAATCTTCAAGCAAAGTCTCTGCGGAGACGGAAAAGGTTCTCTACAAACCTGCCGCAGTTCTCTGGCGCAACAAGGAAACATGCCCGCGGCCCAGATCCTGCACTTTTGAGAACCTTGTTATCCAGATCGATCAAGGAAGATTTAAAGAAGTCCTCTCTGGGGGTGGCCTGATGCTTCGAGCACGGAAGCACGGGAAGGTCTTCATGACCAAGGTTTCAAATCAGAAACCAGAGGCAGAATTTTGCCAACACCCCGCAGCCCCCCTTGTGGCTATTCAGGTTCCTTGCGAACCTATGCATCCTCTGCCAAAACGGATATGGAGGCCTAAACAGAGGTCCTCTGCTGAAACTTCAGGCGTAGCCACGCCAGATCCGCGCCTCTCTTATGAAGAAAAAGGCAAGATGCCCGCCTGCGCCAACAATGCTGCCAACCATAAAGTCAAGACGGCGATCATACCGTCGCCTAGAGCAGCAATGCCTACTGCTAGCCCTGTCTTCACAAGCAAGGCTATTGTACCTCGGCATACTCATCGGGTTTACAGCCGCGAGGCTAGAACCAGAGCACTATGCGGTGCTGATCCTTTCCGCAGGAATAAGGGGAACGATGCGTTGTCCCATATACCAGATTGTTCAGGCCCCTACAGGGCCGACCTGCGAGAATTCTTGGCGGACAAGCGGAGATTGAAGCATTTCCAGACTACTTCCTCCTGTCTTCGACGATGTGACTGCCAATTGGTGATGGTCCATTCTATGCAGTGTCGGTTACGACCGACCCTCGCCACTGCTCCATATCGGCGATCAGTCTTTGATCGACTGTCTGCGCGCGTCCCGATGAGGCATCCCAAAGGAGCGGGCCACCGGATCCAGCCTCTGCATCCGTCAACATGACCGGAAGGGGGCGAGAGCTGCGCGGAAGAAGTCAAGCCTCTGACGACACCCCTTTCGGCTCCCCAGATCCAGATTATAGCCCGGGCTTAGGTGAAGTCTTGGTGCGCGAAGAAGGTGTTTTCCGAAGCACCAGATCCAGGGTGGCGATACCCTATAATTATGAGCAGCCTTCCTCCTCGACGGTCCCAACCGTGCCACAACTCAGGCGGTCACCCCAATCATCCGATGGAGAATATGAAGACAGCGGGTATGCCTCTTCAGCAACAGTCAGTTCGGTGCGAACGGACAAAGCATCGGTCAATATGGCCGAGAACGCCAATGACGACCTTCGTCGGCGTTTGGAAGCTCAGGAGCAAACCTCTAGAACTCAGCAAGAGGCCCTGGACAATATTCAACAGATGCTCGCTCAGCTCCTCAGCAACCGGAATGATGATACCGGGAGTAATCATGACGAGGAGGGACATCTCAGCAATGATCCGCCCAAGACGGAGAGAACTAAGGGAGGCTCTTCCCTGGATGCCGAAGTCCTTAAAGGCCTTCAAGCTCAAATTTCATCCCTGGCTCAGAAGGATGAATTGAAGAAAGTGGGGGTAGTCCGTCCTTACCCACTGGAATGGGATTCGGTGCCATATCCGCCAAAGTTCAAACCACCAACGTTGCATACGTATGATGGTAAGAGCTCGCCCAATCAGCACATCTACTATTTCCGGTCCCAGACCGGTAATGTTCTAAGCAACGACGCCATCATGGCTAGGTTGTTCATCGGCACCTTGAAAGGGGTGGCATTCGACTGGTTCCGAAGCCTTCCTCAGGGCTCTATCAATTCCTGGATCGACCTGGAAACTCGGTTCCTCTCTCGCTTCTATGAGGATGACACCGAAGTGACCATGGACAAGCTCCTTTCCACTGTGCAGAGGAAAGGCGAATCTGTCCGTGAATACATTGAGCGGTTCAGAAATCTATCTCTGATGTGCCCAGCAGGGATGCCTTTACCCATGCTTTTACAAACATGCAGACATAACTTCTCGGATCAAGTAGAAGTTCGCATGGGGGCTGTCAAGGCCCACACTTGGAAGGAACTGGTCGAACAAGCTGAGATAGCCGAAAAATCGGCTAAAAAGTTCGAGTCATCCGCCCCTAGAAGCAAATGGGGCGCGAACAACAAAGGGCGCAGCGATCTCCCGCAGTCTTCCCAAGCTAAAGGGAAGGAAATTATGTCCGTCGAGCTGACCGGGGACATGCAGTCAAAGGCCAAGAAGAGCAGCTTCAACAATCAGGAGCCCAAGTTCCCTCCTAAACAGTACTCCTTCAGAGACGACCAGGTGGTCACGATATTCCATCTGCTCCACAAAGGGAATAAGATGAAGTTGCCAGATGCTCGACGCCCTGATGAGATAGGGCGCACAAACGACCCTAAGTACTGCCTCTACCACAGGATGATCCACCATCCTACTGACAAGTGCTATGTTCTCAAGGATAGAATTCAAGCCTTGGTCGACGCCGGAGTCCTCACACTGAAGACGGAGCAGAAGAAAGTCACTGCCAATATGGTGACTATTGAGTTCGGCACTGCCCAGAAGGTCATGGTTCCCGACGGGACCTATTCAGCCCCGGCGCCACGGCTAGAAGTCAAGCATCCTTCAGCCATGACTCAATACAACAAGGGTCTCGTCCCTTTGACATTGGAGACAGGGGAAGTTATGTGGATACACCCTGACCTCGTCCAAGACGTACAGCGGACGTCGAAGGACTCCAGCAAAAAGGGCAAGTCCTGCAATGTCATCTCTGTCCTGCCAGATGATGGTAATCTTACTTCGGCTTCCCTCAGCGATTCAGAAGAAGAGAAGCATGCCTGTACAGCGCAGGCAGATGCGCCTCAACAGATGGGCACCCGGTCTGGAAAGTCATACCTAAGGCAGTATGACAGAACTACTGATGAGATACAGCAACAAACGGCGTCAGTACCAATGCCGACATCCACTCCAATTCCAGCCAAGGGAAAGGAAAAACCTAAGGAAGTGCGATTCGACCACGTGTTGAAGAAACCGCCAAGCCAAGGGCTAGCCACGCCCTTTCGCTTTGATATATTGGCCCACTTAGCCAATATCCCGGCTCGTATCACAATACACGAGCTTCTTCGTCTCTCTAAAGAGACAAGAGAGGCACTCAGAGATGCGCTAGCCAACTCAGAGTCCTTTCTGACATACATGCCTGAGATTCCTGGTGATGAGATGCGGCTTTCCTGCTCAGAGTGCCATCACGCACAGTCAAAGGTACCTGCCATTACCTTCACGGCGGAAGATATGCTTCTCAAAGACAACAAGCATGATCGACCTCTGTACTATACCGGGTATATCGGTTCAACCTGTATTGAAAGGATACAAGTCGATCCGGGGTCTGCGCTCAGCATCATCCCCAAAAGGCTCCTCTACTTCCTTGGCATACCACTGTACAGGTTGTCCGCAACCACCACTACAATATATGGTTTCAACGCCGGGAGCAGCCATCCGCTTGGAAAGATTCGGCTTCGCTGCAGAATCGGAAGCCTGAAGTCAGAAGTGACATGCTATGTCATTGACGCGGACACATCATACAACCTGCTACTGGGACGACCATGGATCCATGCCAACTGGATCGTTCCATCCACTCTCCATCAGTGCTTCAAGTATGTTGAGGATGATGCGACAGTACGAACTGTCTTCGCTGAGAAGCAGCCCTTCAAGGGGGTGGAAAACTATTTCACAGATGCTCTCCTATATCAAGAGGCTAGTGGAACGCCGGGAGAACCATTGCCAGACAGTGATGGAAGTGGCAATGAGGCGGATTCGGAATCTGAAACGGGCATGCCGGCCATTCTGATTGGCGAGCCAATTGTAGCATGCTTTAATGATCCCCGATGTAAGATCCCTTCTGATGAGGAAGGCGAATGGATAATTAATGATAATATTTCTTTTGATTATCCTGCGAGCATCGAGTCGATCAAATCCATTATGGATGGCTCTCTTCATATGCCCGTACATGAGTCGAGTGTGGCTAGTACATCCGTGGAAGCCATAGAAGGGGCCACGCTGGTAGTCCCTCCGTCCAAGCAAGGTCAGTCGCCGATAATCTTCGGCAAAGTTTGGCCAGGGAGATCCTCAACTACAGACTCAAGCTCAGAGTCGGATGCTCCACAGTTCTTTCATTACGCGCCATCAGCGCGCCATATCATGAAGAAGATGGGTTACAACCTGAAGCAGGGAGCGGGCCTAAACTTCGGAAAGGAAGACGCAGCTTGATGCGTAACTCCGTCCCAAGAGGGAAACCTGCAAATTACTATGATAGTACGCGCAGGGGGTTGGGTTATGTTACACCCACATCATCAACAACGGTTCAGGACAAAAGCGATGGATCGATCCCATCACAGTCGGCCTCATCCTCCGAATGGGACTCTGATGTCAGCATAGGAAGAATATTCGAAAGCCTCATGACTTCAAGCAGTCAGTTGGAACCCGCAGAGGTTGCCAATGAGGAATCATGGGCCCAGCAATTAAGTCTCCAATGGGAAAAGCGGTTTGAGCTGCGCGAGCCGCCTACCGAAGACAAGGTGATCCAGGTCAACTTGGGTAGTCAAGATCACCCCAAGCCTATTTTCATAAGTGAAAGCTTATCACTCATCGAAAAGGAAGAACTGATAATACTCATAAAAGAGTATATAGATGTTTTCGCCTGGAGCTATGAAGACATGCCCGGACTTGATCCACAGGTCGCTATGCACCGTCTAAACATCAAGCCCGACGTTAAGCCAGTCAAGCAGCAACAACGTCGGTTCCGCCCAAACATCATGGAGGCTATTGAAGCCGAAGTTCATAAGCTCATTGCTTGTGGCTTCATCCGGGAGGAACAACATCCAGATTGGGTGGCTAACATAGTCCCCGTCCTCAAGAAGAATGGGAAAATACGAATCTGCATCGACTACCGTGATCTCAATACGGCCTGTCCCAAAGATGAATTCCCATTGCCGATCACCGATGTCATGATCGACAACACATGCGGATTCGAGAGGATGTCTTTCATGGACGGCTTCTCAGGGTACAACCAGGTCAAGATGTATCCTGATGACGAGAAGCATACTTCTTTCCGAACGCCATTGGGGGTATACTGCTACACTGTAATGCCCTTCGGACTGAAGAACGCCGGAGCAACCTACCAGCGGGCAATGAGCATGATCTTCCGCGATCATCTCCGGAAGACGGTGGAGTGCTATGTTGACGACATTGCTGTCAAAAGTCGCCGCAAAGATGAACATCTTCGCGATCTAAGGACGATGTTCAATATAATGCGGGCTCATCATTTGAAAATGAACCCGACAAAATCCTTTTTAGGAGTATCCAGCGGCAAATTCCTTGGGTTCATCATCACATCAAAAGGAATCCATCTAGACCCGGACAAAGTCAAAGCCATCCAGGACATGCATCCACCAAGGAGCCTCAAAGAGCTCAGAGGCTTGCAAGGCAGGTTAGCTTACATCAGAAGATTCATTGCAAATCTTTCAGGCCGCTGCCAACCATTTACCCGACTAATGAAGAAGGGTACTGCCTTCATATGGGATCAAGCTTGCCAAGAAGCTTATGAAGACATTAAGAGGTATCTCACCAAACCTCCGGTCTTAGTGGCCCCTACATCAGGGAAACCATTCCTGCTTTATGTAAAAGCATTGGACTATTCCCTCGGCGCTCTCCTCGCCCAGAAGGACGACAATGGCCATGAGCAAGCCATTTATTATTTGAGCAGAACTCTCATAGGAGCGGAATCTCGGTACAATCCTATTGAGAAGGAGTGTTTAGCTCTCGTCTTCGCTGTCCAGAAGACTCGACATTATTTGGTTGGCCAAACCATACATGTCATCTCCAGGGTGAACCCTTTACGTCTTCTCATGACGAAGCCAGGGTCGTTGAACTCAAGATTGGCTAAATGGGCACTGCTATTGTCCCAATACGACATAACCTTTACCCCTCAAAAGGCGGTTAAAGGTCAAGCCCTTGCAGAGTTCTTGGCTGCGCATCCAGTTCCGGAACATTCAAAACTTCACGAAGACATCCCTGATGAGGTCTTCGAGTCTAATGCAACCTCAGCAGAGGAAGTGTGGCAGATGTTCTTCGACGGAGCATCACGGATGGGCCCCAAAGGCAAGATTATTGCCGGAGTAGGGGTTGTGTTCATCTCCCCACAGGATCATATCCTTCCCAGAGCGTTCTCCTTGACAGAGTCATGCTCTAATAATGTAGCGGAATACAATGCTCTGCTCATTGGTCTCCAACTCGCCCACGGAATGGGGGTACGCTATCTTGAAGCTTATGGCGATTCAAAGCTGATCATTAGCCAGGTAAAAGGCGAATATGAAGTCCGCCATGAGGACTTGGTGCCTTATTATCATACAGCCATCGAATTGGCTAGCTTATTTGAAGGCTTCTACATCGGGCATGTGTCTCGATCTCAGAATACCAAGGCGGATGCTCTCGCTGCACTAGCGACGACGCTAGCCTTACCGGCCGACACGAGTATCACCTCACAGTCGCAACCCGGCATCTCGTATGCTCCAAGCATATGCTAAGGATCCAAGAAGTCCATCATACCTCCGTGGATCTTGAGCCGAGGGATTGGCGCTTCCCCCTCATTGACTACGCTCTGCACGGTCTGCTTCCAGACGATCCCAAAGAAGCGGCGTCCATCAGACGAAGGTCGCTCCGTTTCTACTATGATCCCACTTTGAAGACACTCTACCGTCGTTCATATGACGGTGTCCTCCTCCGTTGCCTTTCCCATTCAGAGGCACAGGAAGTGCTTAAAGAAGCACATGATGGCATTTGCGGAGCTCACCAGCCGGGTCCAAAGCTTAAAGACAGGCTGCACAGACTTGGGTACTACTGGCCGACCATGATGGCCGATGCCACCCAATATGCACGAAGGTGTAAGGCGTGCCAAGTCCATGCAGACTTCATACACCAACCTTCGGAATTGCTCCACCCTACTACTGCTTCATGGCCATTTGAAGCGTGGGGAATTGATGTCGTAGGGCCAATTAGCCCCTCTTCGGCAAGAGGTCACCGGTTTATCCTGGCAATAACCAATTACTTCTCAAAATGGGCAGAGGCCATACCGTTGGCCGAAGTCAAAACCTCCAATCTGGTTAGCTTCATCAAACACCACGTCATCCATCGATTTGGTGTTCCCAGGCGGATCATCCACGACAATGGTCCTCAATTCATAAGCCAAGGATTCTATCGGTTCTGCGATAAATACCGAATTCAGAATGTGGCTTCAACAGCTTACAATCCTGCCGCCAATGGCTTAGCAGAAGCATTCAACAAGACAATCATCAAGCTGCTCAAGAAGTTTGTCTCCTCGAACAAGCGAGATTGGGACGAAAAGCTCGGTGAATGCCTTTGGCCTACCGGACCACGATCCGGACACCGACAGGCAATACGCCTTTCTCCCTGGTATATGGGTGCGAAGCGGTCATCCCATTGGAAATCCAGGTGCCATCATTACGGGTAGCCTTGACTACTAAGATGACATCAGAAGACAATGATCGCCTGCGTCTTCAAGAGCTCGAAGCCCTGGACGAGAAGCGGCTACAAGCTCAGCAACACATCGAGCTATATCAGGCTCGTATGTCAAAGGCCTTCAATAAGAAGGTAAAGCAAAGAGTCTTTCAGAAAGGAGACCTGGTCTTAGCTGTCAGACGACCGATGATCATGACGCACAAGACCAAAGGCAAATTTTAGCCTAAATGGGAAGGACCGTTTGTGATAGAGACGGTCTATTCAAACGGAGCATACCGCCTTACGACTGCAGACGGCGACCTCCTCATGATGCCAATCAATGGCAAATTCTTAAAGAAATACTATCCTTAATCAAGGATCTTGCTCTCGATCAAGTTAACATTACACCCCTGATCGAGATCCGCGCGTCCGGAATGCGCACAAAGAGAGCCTCTCTCTTTCTCCAAGCATATCAAACCTGCTGGTAGCTGGGGGTTTGCTTAAAATCCCAAGGGACCTGCTCCCATTTGATTCCCTCTCCAAAATCACCTACCAATTCTCATCTATAGAATGGTAGGATCACATATATATTCCGCTGTTACGTTAACATTTAACCTATGACAGCAGCCCTCTCATTTCTCCTCGTGAGAACGAGATCTCCAAAGTCACTTACCAATTCTCATCCATAGAATGGTAGGACCACATATATATCTCGCTGTTACGTTAACATCAAACCTATGACAGTGATTCCCTCGTTTCTCCCCGTGAAAACGAGACTTTTCCCAAACTCCATTGCAATTTTGAGCTTGGTGGCTTCTCAACCAGTTACGTCATTGCGACCTCTGAACTGACAGATAGCCAAGTTTCATCTACCATTGAGCTTAGTGACGTCTCAATTGGTCATGTCATTGCGACCTCTGAACCAGCAGACAGCTAAGTCTCGATCTCGATACTCGTTGACATTTACAAAAGACGAGTACCTCCTATTGATTGCAGCTTGGTGGCTTCTCAACCAGTTACGTCATTGCGACCTCTGAACTGACAGATAGCCAAGTCTCATCTACCATTGAGCTTAGTGACGTCTCAATTGGTCATGTCATTGCGACCTCTGAACCAGCAGACAGCTAAGTCTCGATCCCGAGCCCTGTTGACATTTATAAAAGACAGGTCTCGATACTCGTTGACATTTACAAAAGACGAGTATCACCTATTGATTGCAGCTTGGTGGCTTCTCAACCAGTTACGTCATTGCGACCTCTGAACTGGCAGATAGCCAAGTTTCATCTACCATTGAGCTTAGTGACGTCTCAATTGGTCATGTCATTGCGACCTCTGAACCAGCAGACAGCTAAGTCTCGATCCCGAGCCCTGTTGACATTTACAAAAGACAGGTCTCGATACTCGTTGACATTTACAAAAGACGAGTATCACCTATTGATTGCAGCTTGGTGGCTTCTCAACCAGTTACGTCATTGCGACCTCTGAACTGACAGATAGCCAAGTCTCATCTACCATTGAGTTTAGTGACGTCTCAATTGGTTATGTCATTGCGACCTCTGAACCAGCAGACAGCTAAGTCTCGATCCGAGCCCTGTTGACATTTACAAAAGACAGGTCTCGATACTCGTTGACATTTACAAAAGACGAGTACCTCCTATTGATTGCAGCTTGGTGGCTTCTCAACCAGTTACGTCATTGCGACCTCTGAACTGACAGATAGCCAAGTCTCATCTACCATTGAGCTTAGTGACGTCTAAATTGGTCATGTCATTGCGACCTCTGAACCAGCAGACAGCTAAGTCTCGATCCCGAGCCCTGTTGACATTTACAAAAGACAGGTCTCGATACTCGTTGACATTTACAAAAGACGAGTATCACCTATTGATTGAAGCTTGGTGGCTTCTCGACCAGTTACGTCATTGCGACCTCTGAACTGGCAGATAGCCAAGTTTCATCTACCATTGAGCCTAGTGGCGTCTCAAATTGGTCATGTCATTGCGACCCCTGAACCAGCTGACAGCTAAGTCTCAATCTCGATGCTTGCTGACATTTACAAAAGGCAAGTATCTCCCTTCCTTTCAAGCCCCGCAAAGGGCTAACCTCAAGACTGGCAACGTCCCGTTCGGTTATGTTACTGCAACCTCTGAACCAACAGGCAGTCATGTCTCATTATCTAAACAACAGACGACAAAAGAAAAATTTTCTATTAAATCCAAAAGGATGGGATACATGGAGGAGCCTATAGGCGTACATGATAAGATCGGATCCGATCTCCGAGCGAAGCTAGCCGCGTCCTCCTGTCATCTTCAGCCTGGGCCAGCGCCTGTGATCTTAGCTCTGCCTCATCGAAGTCCACCGCCTGAGCCAGACGAGCCTCGGTCTCCGCCAAAGTCGCCCTCTGTGATGACTTCCGCTCCGCCAGTTTCTCACTTCGAGCCTTGAGCTGCTTAAGCCGCGCAGACTCTTCATGACGCATCTGTGTAGCCTTCGACAAGAGGAGATTTGCCTTTCGGATCATCTCTTCAGCCCTCTTGATCTTATCTTCAGCGTCAAAAAGAGCACTGTTGGAAGCATCAATTGCACTCCCAACCTCCGCTTCCTCTGCCTCCAAGGACCTCAAGTCAGAGGAGATAGCCTCAACAGCCTCTTGGGCAGCGAGCTGAGCTTCGCGCTTCTGGGCGACAAGACGTGCGAGCCGTTCATCAGCCAAAGACGCTGCGTCGGAACGATAGAAATGGCGCCATTCCTCCACGTCCTTCTCAAGGTCATCTACCAGGAGCTCCAGAGCAGTAGCTTGATGGTACCCCTCAAAGTCCCGGATACACTCAATGCCACGGGAGAGAACCATCTTCAGCTTCGAAAATGGCACAGGCGAGCCCTTCAAGACTAGACCGATAGTCTGCTCCAAACTATTATAGAAGCTGTCGACCAGATTACCGATAAAGTCATTCTCAGCTTCATCAACCCTTGAGACAACCTCGGAGCAATCTACCAACCTAGTCGACACCACCGCGGAAGAAGAAGCGGGAACATCGACAGCAGCAGGGCAAGCCAAAGGTGACCTCGGCGGAGTCCTCAGCGACACCAGCACGCCAGCCACCGCGGAGGTAGGACTGGCAACCACCTCCTGAGCAGCAGGCTCAACTACCAGCGTCGGGGAGGTAGGGCTCACAATCACCCTCAATGCCGTATTCGGCAAGACAGTCTGCACCCCACTCGTTGATATGACTGGAAGTGGGGGTACCTCCGGGACTGCCGCCTCTTCAACCTCAGGGCCCTCCGCTGATTTGGGCTGATAAAAAGGCAGGTCGCCATACAGCGCGTCTAACACAGCAGCGTCTGCCCCGGTCGAAGCGCTCATATCGCCCTTTGACCCTCCAGGAAAACCCTCCGCCTCTTGCCAAGCTGATGCACCTTGGGGACGAATACCTGCAACAAAACCAAGGTCAAAAAGGAGATGCAACAAATAGGCGAGGACCAAGAGATCTTAGTCTTACCGAAGGCCGATGTCACCTCGTCAGCCGCATCGGAATCCAGGGGTCCCATCGGAAAGTTCTTACCAGACTCAACGCGGATAGCCGGCCCACTCGCCGATTCCTCCGCAGACCACCCGGCAGAGCTGGATGCCATAGGACTTCCTCTAGAAGCCCGGCGCCCGAAGGGCCAATATCGGCCGCATGATCCCCAGACTCCTCCGAGCGAGCAAAGGAACCAGCTGCACTTCCATAAGTAAACAGGGGATCGTAGTGCTCCCCTTGCCCTCCAATTGCCTCAGCTCCTGCAACAAAAAGCAAATGATGAGTTATGTAAAGCGCGCTGAAGACATATTAGATGGGGCCAATCTTACCAGTAGTCGGTTCAGCAACCGACGGCTCAGCCACTAATAGAGCAGCAGAAGGAGGCGCCGTAGGGAGTTCGCCCTCCACCACAATGGTAGGAGTTTGGCGACGGGGCCTCTTCGCCGACGACTTCCTACGGGATCCACTCCCACGCTTCCTTTTGAAGTGGACCTCAGAGTCCTCTTCCTCCACTTCTTCCACATGCTGTGGGGGAGCTGCTCCCACTACACCAGACCCGGCTTCACGAGCACCAGCTTCGTGGGCATCAGCCCTTGTCTCTGCCTCAAAGCGAGGGCTCCCCGCATCAGAAGCCTCGCTGTCATCTATAGCGATGAACTCCTCTATGCCAGGAACACGGACTCGTTTGCCCTCCATCTTATCAGAAGCCTTCTGCCTCATCCGATGAGAAATTAACCTCACACCCGAACGGTTGACGTTAAACCTAGCAGGTGTAGAGTTCGAAGCCGCATACCATTGGCAGAAACACAGGGTCGTCCATAGGCCGGGATCCCTCAACGGCGTGCGTAGCCACGCTCCAGTGTCATCCGCGGTAAAGAACCGCCAAGCACGAGCCCCATCAATGAGGCTCCCCATGAAAGCCAGGTCCGGATTCGGGTTGCCCACATACAACTGGTCATACCCAAATTGGCGGGCGAACCGGCTCGGGATGTAGGGCTCCATGTAGCAGGTATCCCCACTCCGGTACAGCAGATGCGAGGGCCGGATACACACCAGCCACTCGAAAACACCCCGACTCATGGGGGACCGACCTGATTCCACATCACGGAATTCCTCGTTGTATCCTGCACCCCGCAGGCGAGGAAAACAGCGGAACAGGCTGTAAGCGTCATAACGACGCACTAACTTACGGGCCTCGGCCACATAAGTTTTCTGCCACAAACAGCCTTCAAAACGACGGAGAAGCGCCGTTTGAACACCCGGCGGAGGGTCCTCCCCAGCTCCAATTAAAGTAGGGCAGTGCAAGGCGAACCACGCCATCAAGTAGGTGTACGGTAAACCTACCCTAGGATTGGGCCCGTCACAAGGCAGGACGGCACCCTTCCCCCGCCTTGACGCCATCGGCCTGCAGAAAGCCTCCGTCAGAACACGAAGGCCCCTCTGAATACAACACACCATGGCCGGGAGAAGACCCAGACGGTGGCCATGGACCAAGCGAACGGCAGGCAGCAGCACATTCGGGTGAACAATGTCACCCGAAGAAGAAGGCACGACACACTTCTTTAACCAGATGGTCAAGAAGCCAGCCAGCAACGCCTTGCGAGACATAGGCCGACGGGCCTGATGGTGAAAGCTCCGAAGAACATCACCCTTCTCGAAAGGACCATCATCTTCTGTCACGACGATGTCCTTTTCAGCATGCACCTCCATCCTCGCCAAGATGTCCTCTTCAGCAACTCCGCAATGAGCTGCCTCGGGCGCACTAGTCATGTCCGGGAACAAGTAGTTCCCCCAGCTCTTCAAGCTCTTCGAGCTACCCTTGCCACCAGTGTGGATGCTGGAACAAATGTGCAGGTGGCACATCAATTCCCGATATGTCTCAAGCAAAGCAGGCTCTTGCTTCTCCAAGAGAGCCAACTCCGTCTCACACGGAAAATACTCTTCATATGGAAGAGACCCGAAGGGCAAAGCAGAGATCTCTCGCATCTCATGCAGGGCCATGCCCAATTCACCAACCGGGGTGAAGAAAGTCCCCGAGGCTGGGCAGTACAACTCAAGGATGGCGTAGAAGCACGCCACCTTCATCTCAATGCCGTAGCAGGTCGCCCTGACGGCCTCATAGAGGTTCAACCTCTCTAATTCCCCCTCAAAATGATTGAGGATATAATTGGTCAACTCCGCCCACCATGACCTAGGAGGGTGGACCCAACCAGGAGCCCTGAAATCTGTGGCGGGGTAGTTCCCCTCAGCCTCGCAGAACTGAGTACCGAAGGTCGGCGCCGCAGCTGGATTCTCTCCTACTGGAAGGTCCCGCACACCTTCCCAGGGTATAGCCCTATTATGCTACGAGGAGGGCCCGCCCTCGAATAGCTGGTCTGGAATGTCAACCTCCCGACACTTATAGACTCGGCATTTAGGCTCACGCCCCACGCCATCTTCCGAGCCTGAGTCACGCTCGCGAAGGAAGACAAAGCGAAATGCCGCTTAGTAGACGGGAGATAGAATCTCTCGCCATCCAACTGGAAGATCCACTGGCCTTCGCCGGCCTGCAGCTGGCGATCGGGATCAGGTGCAGCATCCCCGAACATGAAGTCAGGCTTTTTGTAAGCCTGACGGTCGATATCTTCAAACGAAGCCGTAGTCAGGATGCTCCGCATGGCCTGCGGGCCACCGCTCTGAATGAGCGTATCCCGTACAAGGGGGCTCGGCTCACTGAACAAGGAAGCCTGCCCGATGAACTGCAAGCTGATGCTCCCTGCTCGACTGGTTACGCCAAATAGACTGTTCTGGAGGCCGGAGGCGTAATGTACTGCAAAAAAAAAAAAAAAAAAAAATGAACTATGATTAGTTCACCAATCAAATGGACGCGAAGACATAAAAAGGCATAGCCTCGCCCAGTAAGCAGGAACAGCGGGATAATAGCTTTGATAAAAAGCTTCGCTTCACAGATAAGACTGCATCTTTGCAGGAACTGGCATAGCCCTAAGGGCTGACGTCATCAAAAGCACTTCATGACCAACAGTCGTCCTTCGTGGCCACGACTGAAGGCACACGACCCATATCCTGTTCCTCAACAGGATGAAGACTGCCCCAAGCAATGGCTTCCTATGGAAGCCCAAGGGAAGAACTGTTCAGTTCTTACTTCCCTGGTGCAAGTAAAATAGGGAAGTTAAGGGAAACGAGTTCCCTGATAAGGACAGATCATATTCGATCGTCCTAATAGCCGAGTATCGACTCCAAAGGATGAAGACCACTCTCTAATCAAATTGGAGAGTCTCTTACCAGCGATTGGTCGCTCAATGAACGGAGGAGGAGGACCCTCCGCTGCAGAAGTCGCTGCTTCCTTTCCCGCTCGTCTCTTGGGCGCCATTGAAGGAATGCAAGAGTGCTCAAAGTACTCTGAAGCAAAGGAGGAAGAAGAAGAGGAAGAGATAGAAAGTTCTCTAAAAATAAAGGGAGATCTTCCCATATTCAGCCCAATCGGGCTTTTATAGGCCAATCAGCGCCTAAATCAAGGCCTCGAAAAAGGGCACATGCCGCCGTTTCGAATTAATTCGAAACAGTGCCCGAAGCGCCTGAGGCGCTCTTCTCAAAGTGCGACGGTTCAACCCCACTAAAGGGTTAACTCCGCGCAGGAGCAAAGTGCGGGCTTCGCACAATCCTTCAAGGGCTTCGATGAAAAGGTCTACCTTAGCCCGCCAAAGAGGCTGCTGTTTGCGGGACATGCCGGTCTCGCGAAGATCATTCGAAGAAAGGACAATGTCCTTAACTCTGCATACAGTTTAGCCCAGCTATGGCCAGACTCTCAGTGAAAGCAAGCAAATCAGATGATCAGACAATGAACTTTCATTGATTTAAAAGCAAGGGTACATTGATATTACATCGAAGTTGTGTTTCATACAACACACTCAGTTGCCCAACAAAGATCTTTTGAGGCATACAAGCGGTTTTATCTGCTACCAAGCCAGATCAACGGGACAGGAAAGGCCTTCCTCCTGCACAAGGCCGTAATCCTTCGCACATGAGCAGATGGTGCCACAAGGACACGGTCATTTTTCTCCACAAAATGGCAGATCTTACCAGGCCATTTTTGTTGAAGCCTGGCAATAAAAGCTTATCGCCGCCAACACGTCAGATCACCTATAATGGGAACTAGTTTTGATGCTAGTGATCTGACGGGTGTGAGGCCCACTCCCATGAAGTGGATCGTCCCCGACGAAAGCCACCAAAGTTGAAAGTCGGCAGCCAGCCTCACCTCAGATCGAATCATCTCGGATAAGAGGCTGCCAACAGCCCCTGGGACGCGCATCCGCTGCCCCGAATTGTTCCTCCTGCTTAAAAGTAAAGCTTCAACCGGGGAAGCATAAGGCAATTTTATGGCTTCTTCCATCAAGTCACCAGACTGGCAAGCATAGCTCGCTGCAAGGCAAATTGAAGCAAGTTAGCAGTTAAGCACAGAAAGAGCTGCAAAAACATTAAGTCAGATTCTTCAGCGGCAAAGCAATCCGACTTCAGCAGAGGATAAGCCTCGCCTACACGGCAACCATGGGCTGGTTCAGCAAACGCCAAGTCCTAGCCTCGCCTATACGGCAAAGTCAGACTGATCTTGTGAAGAACAGTCTCAACCTCGCCAATATGGCAAGACTGGCTCAACTATTGAAGAAGCCAAGTCCCAAGTCCTGCCTGCGCAGCGGACTTAACAAGCAATGGTCTTTCTGATCAAATCAAGATGATGGTTTCGCAGAAAGCCGTGATGAGATCCTTCTCTGCAGCAGCCAATTGCAAGATGAAGAACAAGGGAAGCTAATCTCTGAAGCGAGCTGCCAAAGCTAAATCAAGGGAGATGAGTTCCCTAAAAAGCGGTGAAGTCTTTGAATGATCAAGACTTACTGGTCCTTGGCCGGTTAGACAACCAGGGTGGGCTTTCCCACTAATTCTGAGATCTGAGTATCTCTCACAACCAAGAGAAGGGAAGAAGAAAGGCAAGGCACTTCTCTTCAGAGGACCTCAAGTGTCCTATTTATAGGCCCCATGGCCTGAGCACAACCACCTCAAGCGTGGAAGCACGAGCGCACTTAAGGCATTGATTGCGCCTTGATGACAAGGACGGTTCCCATTGGAACCGTACAAGGGAAGAAAACGTCTCCCTCATAAAAGGCACTTATGGCGCCTTGAATAAAGGGAATATCCTCCCTTGGAAACGTGCAAATCGGAGAACATCTCTCTCGATTGGCGCGAAAGAAGGAATGATCCTCCTCGTAACCGCCCCACGGCAGTTGGCTTTGAAAAAGCAACAGGAGTTCCAAAGCGAACTTATTTCTTGAAAGCCCAGATGCGGAGCTACCCCGACACGAAGCTACTCGCGAACCAGTGCAATTCTTCGGCGAATTCATCCCAAAGCAGGATTGAAGGCGAAGCTGAACTCAACCATCATGGAGATGTTCATACTCCACACCACCATCACAGCAGTTCAAAGTATTTCGAAGTCTGGGCTATTGCAGACTTTCGAAAACTTTGAAGGGGTCTTGTTGACACTTAAAAAAGACAAGATTCTCATTGGTCCGAACGATGTCTAAACTTGTTGACATTTACAAAAGACAAGGACAGACGAGCTGAAGACCAGTTTTTCACCCAACTCCAAGGGACGAGGAAGCGGTTTGGACTCCACTGATCCAGCAAGCAGAACAGTGAACCCGGATTGTTTCTAAACAGACCTCAGCAGGTCTAAAATGCTAGCATTTAGCATTACATTAGCCCAAAGAGATAGCCTCGCTTGAGAGGCTAGCATCATCCAACTTCGCCAGGAAGCTAACTGACAGCTTCGCCGAAAAGCCTCTTTTCGGACTTCACCAGGAATTGCCTCTAGCTCCGCTATGAGCTTCAAAGCGGGCAGCTCCGCCATCAGCCTGCTATGGTCAACCTTTGACTAATCAAATCTCCTGATGAGATCGGATTCAATCTAATCAAATCCAATCAGGATTCAAATATGGCAGGTGATTGCCGCAATCTCTTGACTCTCTTGAAACGAGTAAGTGGATCAAGGAGAATCAATCAACGATATGGAAAGGATCATAACACATCGGAAAGATCAACCGACTTGCCATTTTCTAGCTCCGCGGAAGCTATTATAGCCTCGCAGCAAGGCTACTTTCCAGATTCAAACAGATTCGGTTCAATCTGTTTCTATATCTTCAAAGGGGACGATTATACCCTTACTTTCCCTATAAATAGCCCGTCAGGGGCACAAGAGAGAGGATCGCGCAGGGGAGAGAGAGGACTCCACAAGCAGAGACTTCTTCATAACGCATCGTGCGTTCTCTAATTCAGAGACCTTCCAAGAGAAATACTTCTCTTTTCAGGGTGGTGATACCCTAACAACCTCTTTTCCTCAAGGAATCTCCGGAACCAGGCGAGAAGGAATTCCTCACAGAAGTGGTTTTGAGAAGTAGTCAGAGGGTTCTACCAATCCTCTATTCTCTGATTCCCGGAACCAGGCGAGAAGGGAATCTCATCGCTCGCATCGTCAAAGGGACAAAGTGGTCGCGCGCTGACCAGACTCCTATCGGCACATTTTCCCAGAATCTCTGAGGAGATCTACTTGTAATCTTTTTAAGAATACTTGTAATTTAGCTCCTCAAACTTTTTTATTTGTAAGTTTTCCCCCTTTGCAAACATAATGGAAAACAGACTTAAGTATTCTCGAAGTGTTTAATCTATAGTCGAGTTATCCTCCCGAGAGCAGTTCTTATAAATTCTAGGTTATACAATTTAAAGTAATCTACATCTAGTATTCAAAACTCGTTATTATCAGTCGGTTCTCAATTTATATATTTATGATCAGTTTATCAGATTTCCTTTATCTACGATATTATGGTTTACTTTCAGAGTATCAGAGAATAGATAAAACATCTATAATCTTGTCACAGACTTTTCTCCGGGGATTGTTTCATGACCAACAAAGTGAATATGTATTCTGAACAGGTAAAGTACCATATTCTTAGGTTACATTATTTCAGAAAGAAGTTATCTCCGTCGATTCTAGCAGAATTTAGACGGTTGAAATCTGGTCAATTCCAATATCAGCTTACTTTATATTATTCAGAATAAGATCAGTTTACAGAACTTCTGATAGTTAATCATATGAGGAAGATAGTTCAGTTACGCGGTATTCCAGTCATTATTGTGTCGGACAGAGACACGGGATTTAGATTGCCATTCTGTTGAAGTTTTCAGAAAAGTTAGGAACTCTTCATATACTAAACTTATCTTATCACTATCAGACCGGGCAGTCCAATGGGACCATTTAGATTCTTAATTATCCTTATCAGATAGAATTCTCTTCTTAATAGATATCAGATCAATAGTGATATGGCACAGTCCGAAGTATTGTAACGACAGAAAGGGTAGGAGAAGTCTAGGTCCCAAGTTTACTTGAACTTTTCCCTTAGTTATTCCTATCTTAGTTGGGATAATTCCATCCCTATTCTTTCTTTGTTCATTTTTCCCTTATCGAAATTTTGAGGATGACATTTTATAAGGTGGGTAGAATATAACACCTAGTTCCCGGAATATATACTTGGATACGTATTCTAATTTTCTGATCATATTCTTTTTGACTTTTCTTCATATTTTTTGTTTTATGATTATTTATATTATCGTTTGGTATTTGGATCCGAATTCCTGATTTCAGAATCAGCCCGAGTCTAAACCAGGGACTTGATCCAGTGTGTTGATCGATTTAACCTTTCTGGTAATAAAATTTGACCAATTTCAGTTTCAAACATTCTTTTCTAATATTTTAAAATTTTCATGATTTTCTGAAATTTTTCCGAATTAAATTGCAAATTTTCAAAACCGGTGTCGACTGGTGCCCCTGATCGATTCTCGTATTTTTAATTTACAACTGGAGTTAATTTTAAAAACTGCTTTTACATTATTTCTTAAAATCACATTTTCTATCTAAATACAATTTTGAAGATTTTTCTGAATTATCAAAATTTTACCGGATTTGGTGTTGACCGGTACTGCTGGTAGTTTTCAAGATTTTTATTTTAAAAATGGGATTGAATTTTTGAAATTTAATTTCACCATATGTCTAAATATAATATTTACTATTTTTGTGAATTTTTGAAAATCATTCCTTACTTCCTTTTTCAGGCTTTTCTGAAGTTTTGGGTGTTTTCCCGGATTCTGAAATTTTATCCAGTTATTTACCTGTTATTTTCTATTTTTTCGATTTTTCTCATCCACTCATAATTTTCTTCTTTTTTTTTTCCTTTCCCCTTCTTTTCCCTTTCACCCTCAATTATCCTCAAAATTTCTCAGCCACTCAATAAATATCCCAACCATTTTTTCTCTCTCCTCATTTTTGGTGAGTACCCAGACGCAAACCTTAGTCCCGCGTCTAAGCACAACCCAACCACATGCGGATCTAGTTTTTAAGGCACAAATATTCTCCTTCTCTCTTTTGCATTAAACTCCCTCTAAATAATCACCATCACTGAGTCACTCATTCTCTCTCCTCTACAAACGCGACTCTGCATTATCATTTCAACGTGGATCTGTTCTCCATGTCTTGCTCAATTTGACTAGACGCGGATTTGGTTTTGGGAGACGTGGCTCTCATTTATGAGACACGGGTATGGGGTTTTGTGATAAGGGAATCAATTGTAATAACCCCACTTCTATATATTCATATGCATACCCTTTTCTCTCTCCCTCTTCATTTCATTCCTTTCTTTCTTCTTCTTCAAAAGCACCAATGATAGCAACAACACCTAGCCACCGTGCCCTCCTTAGCCGGTGTCCCTAGGCCACCACCACCCTTAACTCAACAGCATATCTTCTCCTTCACTCCCTCTTCAGCAACACCAACTCCATACACCTTAACCACCACCTCCTTTCTTCTTCCCCACCAAAACCCATCTTCTCCACCACCTCCACCACCGTGTACACCACCACGTCCACCACTGACTTCACCAAGCACTCCTCCTTGACCAGCTCTCTCATTCTAGCCAATTCTTGCTTTCTGAAATGGCGTTTCGTCAACCCCCAAATTCTCCTTTTCAACTAGAGTTGCACCACCCTTCCTTACTTTGGGCATGGGCTGCCGCCCATGGCCGCCGGCGCCGCCATCCCCCCTTCTCTTCCTCTTTTCTTCCTTCCCTTCTTTCCTTTTCCTGTTTCTTCTTTCCTTCTTTTTTTCTTCTTTCTTTTTCTTCCATGTTCTTTCCCTCTCTCTCTCTGTTGCGTTACCTTTCTCTTGCTCTATCTCTCTTTCTCTCTCTAATACTCTCTCACTCTGGTTCTCCCTATCTTTTCAGCTCTCTCTTGATATTCTCTCTATCTCCCTATCTCTTGCTCTCCTCACTGATTCTTTCTCTCTCTCATGTTGGCTACTGAACGCGGGACTCACCCCCGTGTTCAAGTGCCCGCGACTTGAAAATGTGATATCCGCATTTTAATATTCATGACACGAGGCATGACCTTCGCGTTACGTGATCTTTGCGTTCTTGATATTTGTATAATGTGACCCCCACGTTTACGACATTTGCTTCCGCGACCCCCATGTCCACGATCTCATTTTCTCCCTTTGGATTCTTCACTCTATCCTCTCTCAATATTATATTTATAATATTTGAACGCGCACACACGTTGGTTATTGGGACTTCTGGACTTCAGGGATTACACGGTGTTTTTGTTGATTTAGGTGAGTGTCCTCGCTTTCCTGAATACCCTACTTCAACAAGCATTCTATTATATTTCTAAGATTTTGTATATGTATTTTGGGGACATGTATTTGTACCGATGTGTCGATTGTTGTAATAATGTAAACAATATTATATTTGTGCTGTGGTACTAACATCTTGTGCAGGCACTCTTCCCTAGTCTTCGGGCTTAACTGCTTTGCAGTTTTACTATAACCTTCGGGTTTAACCTCACTGAGATTTTTAACGGCTAGTTCCATTTTAGCGTCGCCTGGAAAGGCAGCTTAACGCTCAATATTTTACCACTAACACGCTTAGGCGCAACTCTGCCGGATTTTACACTAGCATCTTAAGTTGAGTCGTTCCTGAGTTTCACCGGGCGCTTTAGTGATTAAACACTGTTTGCTGACCTTGTCCCCAGAACTGCTTAACTCCGCTTAGATGCTCGTTTGCTTACTTGCTCGTTTACCTGCTTAATGGTTTAACTATTCTTTTATCGATGGTTATGAAGAGTTTGAAATCTTACTTATACTGTTTTCCTGAGACTGCATGATTTTTCGGTATTCATACCAATCTCTTATATCGGTACTGTTTTCCTCTATCTCTTGACATGCTTTCACTTGATGTGCTATCATTTATCATGCTGTTTCTTGTTACCTGTCTGATATCACCCTCTTGTCATGCTATCACCTGACATCCAGCATGATATACCTGACTCTTATAATTATCACGATAACGGGAATGATGACCTGACATTTTGATTTCATCTTGATATATTCTAGTACAAACAGTACTCCTGATACACATGTACTCCAGATACTCCTGACATGTTCCTGCTCATTTCACTTGTCATGAATTCTTAATGCACCTACAGAACGAACCCCGATCAATGAGGATCTCCCACACGAGCACATCCTCACCATTTTGAAAGAACCCTGGTATGCGGATATTGTCAATTATCTGGTCATGGGACAATTACTCGTTGAATAGACAAAGCAGGACAATTATCGTTTCTTTGCCCAGGTTCGGTACTTCTTTTGAGAAGAATCATATCTCTTCAAATATTGTCCAGACCAGATTAGTCGGCGATGTATACCAGAAGAGGAACAGAAGAGTGTGCTCTATTTTTGCAATGAGATTGCATGCGGAGGACACTTAGGTCCCCGTAAAATCACAGAGAAAGTCTTACAAAGTGGGTTTTACTGGCCCACTTTGTTCAAAGACTCCTTCCGTTTTTTGTAAGTCATGTGCAAACTACCAAAAAACTGGGAAGATTTTGAGGCGATACATGATGCCCTTAAACCCGATTTCTAGAAGTCAAAGTTTTTGATGTTTGGGGCATCAACTTCATGGGAATGGGACCATTCCCAAATTTATTTGGCAACTAATTCATCTTGGTTGCAGTGGATTACATCTTCAAATGGGTAGAAGCTGTGCCTACCAAGACCAATGACAACAAATTGGTTGTCAAATTTCTCAAGCAAAACATCTTCTCCCGTTTCGGTACCCCACGTGTAATAATTAGTGATAATTGATCACATTTTTGCAGTAGGGCTTTTGAAGCTCTAATGCGAAAATATTCCATCACTCACAAATTATCCACCCCATAGCATCCCCAAACGAATGGGCAAGTTGAAGAGACAAATCAAGCTCATTTTGAAAAAAAAAATGGTAGGTCAAAACTGAAAAGAATGGTCGGTCAAGCTGATAGATGCTTTGTAGGTGTACCAAATTGTTCTAAGACCATTCTTAGAATGTCTACATACATAATTGTCTTCGAAAAAGCTTGCCATCTGCCCGTCAAATTAGAACACCGAGCTCTATGAACCATAAAGTAATTAAACTTAATCTGATTAGAGCCGGTGAACTAAGAAAATTACAGATCTCAGAATTAGAGGAAATAAGGAATGAAGCCTATAACAATGCATGAATCACAAAGAGTAGAACAAAAATTTTTCATGACCAACTCATCAACAAAAAATTTTTGCCCCGGGGCGAAAGGTTATGCTCTACCATTCGAGACTTCACATCTTCACGGGTAAGCTCAAATCTCATTGATTGGGACCATTCACTGTACATACAATCTCTCCACATGGTGCTATAATAATTGTTGATCTAAAGAGTGGTGAGAAAATGAAAGTCAATGGGCAGAGACTGAAGTCATTTCTAACCACTGAGTCACAAGATGAAAATGTAATGGGTCTTTTTGACCCATTTCACAAGTGACAATATCCGACAAAAAAAAATTGTAAATAAATTGACATTAGAAGTTCTTTGTAAATTATCATAATTCTTTATATATCTCCCCTTATACTTGTTTATTGCTTTTGTATTCACATATCATCCATTGAGGACAATGCATTAGATAAGTGTGGGGGAGTGCTACTAACATAGGATATTTTTGTTCTTTTTTTCATTTTTAGTATTTCTTTTTCTTCCTTCTTTTCAAAAAAAAAATCTTTTAAGTAGTAGAGAATTTTTGATAGTTTTTTGTAAAAATACAAAATAATTATAAGGATTAAGAAAATCTAAGTTAGAAATTCTTTACTTTAGCCCAAAATAAAATAATATTGGTTGGATTGATAGTTCAGGAGGAATTAGGAAATAACTCATCTCTTTACTTTTTGCCTTAGTAAATATGCATTGGCTGCACAACACTCTTGAAATTTATAGACAAAGACTCTAAGTGTCACAAAAAAAAATAAAAATAAAAAATAAAAAATAATGTATATATATAGTTATAAACCCAATTAAGCTTAATAATTGTGCCTCAAGAAGCATGATTATTCATGCCTAAAGGAAATAAACCTTAGTTTCGTGACCTAGTTATTTGAGTATTTAACCTAAGGGGTGTTTTCTCACCAGGTGACCTAAGACCGCCTGGTTTGGGAGTCATCGGTTAAAAACTCATTACACAAGTAAATTAGAAAGCCTAAGAAAATTAAAGGCAAAAAATGGTACATAAATAAACACTCATAAATTTTGTGGCATAGAGCTTGAGTCGAAAAATTCCAAGTAAATCATCACTTCACGCAATGCATATTATTCAAGGCAAAATAGAAGAATGAGTTTGAAGTACAAAATTTCTCTGAAGCTTAAAGAAAAACCGTACTTTTGAATGAAGACTAAAGTATAGGAAAGACTAACAAGGGTTTTACCTTATGCTTATAATCATTTAGCTATTTTCTACTAAAGAGATTAAAAAGTCTTTTTCTACTTTAGGAAGGAGTTTTCAAAAATACTAACATTTGATTTCTTTCTTTATAGATTTTGTGGGTGTAATCTACTGAAAATCCTCAGGAGACAAAACTCCTCATCTAGGAAAAACCTAGAGGTTTAACGGCTTATTGCACATGCTCAGTGCAATCGCATCACCTGCAAAAGTAGTGTAATAATTTTCTTACTTAGTTTATCTGTTTGTTCAGGGACGAGCAAAATATAAGTATGTGGGTGTGATTAATATCTACATTTGCATATTTTACATCATATTTTCACATTAATTTTAATCAAATTATGTTGATTAATTATTCTTCGCCTTTATTTTAGGTCCATAGCTTTAGGTGAAGAAGAAGCCCAAAAGTCCCATTTATTTGAGGATTTTAAAGCCAAATAAAAAGCCCAACACTTGAAGCCTGTTTTGCTACTGTTGGAAGGGTAAAAAGTCAACTCTAGGGTACCTACACCTAGCCAAGTACAACATCTAGCTAGACGAAAAGCCTCTGGCACATCTGCGCCAGACAGGTCGCGGTCGTACTAGCGCGAATGCGCCAAAGATTTGGTCACTTCTTGTCCCCTTTTCCCCCAGGTCCCTGTGCCTATAAATACCTCTCTGGATTTTCAGAGAGGGAGATATTCAGGGTAAAAGGGTTATGCTAGTTGTTTTCTATTATTTTCTTGTGTTTCTCTTTGTTTCTTATAATAAATTAGCCAGTAGAGTGAAAGAGAGAGAGAGTGTGTGTAAGTTGTATTTAAAGGTGACCATTTTATACAAGTAATACTTCTCCTTCTTCTTTTCATCACTTAGTGTTTTTACTTTCTTTTACTTTCTCGCACTAGTGTAGAACTTTGTTTCTTTACTTATTCTCTCTTTTTTTCTTACTCATGTCTAGCTAACTCTTCCATTGTATGGCTAACTAATTGCTAAACCCACTAATTTCTAACAACTTGATTGATAACCGAAATGAGTCAATAGTGTCAAACAAGCCTTGTGCAAATAAGAGCTATGACATCTTAAGATGAGGGTTTTAACTCTAACTTACTCATAAATATTATCACTCACATATTTCATTCTTAATCATTTTTGATGATTTATCGTTTGTGTAGAATTTCTTGTTCTTGTAAGTTAGAGAAATCCCTATTCATCTTTGTTGATACCAATAGTGCACTTGTTTCTTTCCCTATTCTCTCCTTCAATTGGATCTTGATAGGGAAATGTTCAAGTTTTGCCATGTGAAGCTAAGTAAAGGGAAGAACTTTCATTCGATCTCCAACATGAATAGTTCTTATGCACACAGTTTATGCTTGCCTATGATCCATCGTGAGGCTAAATCTTCAAGAAGTTAGAGATTAGCGGGAGCACTTAGTAGAAAGTAAGCCATGCGTTTTTGCCTTTAAGAAAACAAGAATCACTTCTACAACCATTAAAACAATCCAAGCACTTTTTGAAACAATACTTGTTTCTTTTTCAATTCCTTATTTGAGACAAGAAACATCTTTACCATGAATAAAGAAGCGGCATTCAAGCTTTCATCTCTCTCCCTCCTTGTAGATATGACCCATATAGCCACTTAGCTATTACGGTAGAATTGCTAAAGCAGTAACATTGACCATCACTCTTTTACTTATTCTTCTGCATGCTTTTAGTGATCACTGGGCAGCCAACTAAATGGCCCACTTTATCTCTGCAACTGAAGTCCTCACTTCACTGGATCTCAACGTCTGTACACTCAGAGATGGAGACACCATCCAAAGATGGTAAAGTAGATACATCACATTCTTGCCATTCGGAAGTCAGGCAAAAGGGTATGATCATTCCATAATATAAATCAGGCAAGATCTAAATATGACTCAATCATTTCTATACAAAATACGTGCAATTGTATTTCATTAAGTTTCATTATGTTATTATATCTGACAAAGAATATATTAAATCATTTACATCTCTGTGTTTACTTTTGAAAAAAATATAGGAGATCCGGGAAACTATCCTGCCACCATTTATAAACCCTCGATATAAGAACAACAAAGATTTGTTCATCTGTGGAGATCTTTCGGAGCATTCTATTATTGCCAACGCCATGGCTCCTTAACAGGTAATAATAAGCTTCGACAGCAGCTCACACAACTCCAAAGCATCCAGGCTAGCACCGCTTACCGCATCAATCCTAAGAAGCCCTCCAAGACCGAGGTAGCGACATCCAACTAGATGAACTCTGGCAAAACACACCAGAAGGAGAAAATAGCAGTTCTCCACTGTGGTGTTCTAAGGAAGAGAATTAGGTTCCAGGGTGAAGCAATTCACCAGCATACTCGACTGAAACACCCCCCTCTTCCTCAATCGTATGCCCTATATGGAGGAAGGGTCAGATCCTTTAGAACGATCCTCGCCCCATAAAAATTGGGCAACTCGAAACCACATCATTAACTCCAATCGAAGTGAGCCACTAAGTAATCACCTCGGGTGGCGGAGCCATGTCACAAAGGCTGATGTTTTGCAACAAGATCATCACAAAGACTGATATAGTGCGTCAACCAGACTCCCAAAAACCGAGACTCGACTACTATCCTCTCCACCTTTCCTTTCTTCAGCTAATGAAAAGGAGAAAAGGATACATGGTGACTCGGTAAGATAACAGAGGAGGAATTTAGAGAGAGATTTCTCAGAGGAGAGGCTATTTCTGTTGGCCCAAAGGCCCATCACTCTAGTTTTGATGATAATTAACTCATGTAGTTATAGCACTAATGATCTTGTGTTTATTTAATCTCAGACTTGTGATCAAGATCTTAGTAGGTGTGTAGCTTTAACAAAGGATTTCAAGTCAAGTTTTGGAGCTAGCACGGTTTGATTCAAGAGCTTGCGCATCAAGACCACATCAAGTACTCAAGAGGAGTCTAACTCATTGGATCATGCTTTGGACCAAGTCAAGAAGGAGAAGAAGATTTTCATGTGAAGACCTTCAAAAGAAGACTTGAGTCTAAGTTTATTTTTAGTAAGATTTTATTTTTAGATAAAATGTAAAGGATAGATTAGTTGGTGGATTGCTCAAGTATCATATACACTCACACACAAGATTTAGATGAGTTTTTATAAAAGAGTTTTCATTTTGAAAAAATACAAAAGAGTTTTCATTTTTGAAAAATACCGTTTTGATTTTTGGAGTTCCATATATACATGTGTTTTAACCAAAACTATTTTAGAGCTTAATGTCAAAAACATAGATATTTCATCATATATGTGTAGTGGATCATATCCATACACACTAAGCTTCAAAAGTGTTTAAAATATCTTATTTTTGTATTTGGAGATGTTTTGAAAAAATCAAATTGGGAAAATACAGTTTTTGTTTTAAGGCAAAATTTCCATAACACAAAAATAGTTCAAAATATTTGTAACATGTTTTTATTTTTACTCAAACATGTTTGTATATCAAAGTATATTACTAAACTTGTTTTTATAGATTTTTAGAGATTTTATGGGATTTTATTGAAGGAAAAATGATAAACTTTTAATCCCTAAAAATACTGTTTTTGGCCTTCTGCCGGTCGACCGCACGGTCGACTGAGCCAGAGGTCGGTCAATCGACGTACACGGCCAGGCCCGGTCGACCGCACGGTCGATCGCCAGAGAGCTTCTGCTCTCTGGAAATGGCCGGTCGACCGGGCGGTCGACCGCTGGGTCATTGCCCAGTTTCTGGTCGACCGGCCGGTCGACCGAGCTTCCCAACGATCGAAAAATCGACCGTTGGCGGTCGACTGGGCGGTCGACCGTCAGCAGTCAGATCTGCTGACTAGGCCTCCAACGGCCATATTTTGGAGCCAATTTATATAGGGCTCCCTTGGACTGTTTTCTCTAAGATTTGAAGTGAGTTTTCAAGGTAGTTTTTGATACATCTTTTAGTATTTATCTCCACTTGTTTAAGAGCCAAAAGTGCCATTTCAAAAGGAGAGTTTATCAAGAGATTTTCAAAAATGATTCTTTGAGTTTTTCACCACCACATCAATCCTTGTTTTTTCTCACGCATACTTGAGCTTTCATAATATCTATCCTATAGGAGAGTTGTTATGAGAGCGATTTTAGGTGATCAAAGTGTTGTAATCACCAAAGTTCTCATTCTTATTTTGAGGAGGCAGACTTGCGGGTTCGCGGTGTTTTGAGTTCTTGTGGGAGCTCGGTGTAGAGGTGCGGCCTCGGCAAGCTAGTGTGCTTACGGTGTGTTGTCCTTGCGGAACAAGAGAGGGACTAGAGAGTCCAAAGGAATTCTAGTGTGAACTCGCTTGTAGGTGTTGCGACACCGAGTGATCCGGTGGATCGATTTTAGTGGAAATCCTTCATAGTGTTGAAGGCGGGGACATAGAGCAAGTGTGCTCAAACCTCGAAACAATTCTCCCGTGTTTGCGATTGCTCTCTCTATCTCTCACTTGTCTTTATAGCTTGCGTTCTTATATTACTTTCATCTTTATATGCTTGATATATATTTGTGCTTAACTTGTTATATGCTTGGGGATTATTTGATCACACTTGTATTCAACCAAGAGAGCCAAAGCGGCACCTCAACTCTTATCTAGAAGAATCTTGAGGAGATAGTTCAGAGCCCTTCACGGGGAATTTGGCTACACTCTTGTGTTATACTTAGTGTGTTGTGCATAATAGTTTTTAGTTTGCATAAATAGTTTTAATTCTACATTAATTCACCATTAGATTAGTTAGTCACCTATTCACCCCCTCTAGGTGATTTCAATTGGTATCAGAGCCAAGTGCTCTTGATTTGGGTCCAACAACTTTGAGTTAAAGATCCTTATTTTATAGCTAATCACAATATTTATACACACACATGGATTTCATGTCACCTCCCACTTTTGACATTCTTAACATCCAAACTTGAAAAGTTAAGATGTCTTTGTACCTCAAAGCCCTAGACATACATGTTTATTTTGCCACTATTAAAGATTCTTATTGTTTAATAGCAAAAATATTGAGGCTAATGTAAAAGCCATCCATGTTTTAAAGAGTACCCTAAATGGTGATTATTTATATAGGGTTGCTAATCTTGATTCGACTTTTGTAGTATGGAACACCATTGTCTCCCTTGGCGAACAAGAGCAATACTATGTGGGGAGCGACTCAGATGTTAGAAGTGAAGCTTCTAACGTATGCTGGTCCAAGGGGATAACCTCCTTGAGGTAAACCCACATCCGAGCTTGATGAGGATGTTGATATGCCACATGATGAACTTGCATCTTTTTGTCAACAACTCCTTGAAAAATATGACATGCTTAAAAAGGATAATAAGAAATTAAAAAATAAATATGATTCCATTTTGGTAGAAAAAGATTCATTTCAAAATAAACTTGAATGTGTTTCAAAACAAAATGATTTCTTGAAAAAGGAGAATATTTCCTTATCTTCAAAATTAAATGATCTTTGTGAAGGAAATACTTCCTTGAAAAATAAAATCATTTTGGTGGAAAAGGAAAAAAAGTTGCTTTGAATGAAAATATCTCTTTAAAAAGAAAAATTGTTGAAAAAGAAAAAAGTTTCTAAAAAGAAAAAGATTGTTGACCATGCTTTTCATGCTACTACCATTGATAAAAATGAGATAAAAATTTTGAAAAAATAAAATAAATTGTTTGAGCTCAATTTTGAGCAATTGTGCATTTAACAATAAAAGATTGAAAACCTTGTTTCAAAGGAAACAAGCTCCACATGTTCATGCACATCACCCACAATATGCATATGCACACTTTGCACGTCATGATCACACTCATACACATATGCATGTTAGAGTGTACAAGTGTACATATTGCGGCCGCAAAAGCCATTTAGCAAAATTTTGTTATGATAGAGTAAATTCTTTAAATTTTGCTAATAAAAATGTTTGAGCTCCTTACAATGCTAACCCCCGAGGACCCAAAAGAAAATGGGTACCAAAATTCCCACCTTTTGTATTTGATGTAGGTGCGGGCTCTCACAAAACGTGATAGATTTGGTGCCTTGGTGGTGGATGCATGGACTAGATGGACAATACAGTGATGCACCATTATCAAGGAGGTTTGGTGGGACTACCACCATGTTTTGGAGATTTGGAGTATAGTTCTTATGGTTTGGTAACTATCTCTAAACTCTAATTTATTTTACATGCTTTTACATATATGACATTTTTAGTATGTTTTCATGATTATGTTTTGTTTTGTGCTTCATGTGGTAAATACTTGTTTAGATGTAGTTTTTGTCAAAACTTGTGTATATACTTGTACAAGTAGTGCGCAACATTTGATTCATATATGTTGTACTTAATTGCTCATTTATAATCATTACATGCACATGTATAGCTTAGTTTTGATGATTCCTTCATTTATACTTGTTTTGCTTATTTTTATTTTGCTTCATGTATATGCAATTTTTGTTCAAAACTAATAAATATACATGTATACCCTTGAGTCATTTGCTTTTCATGCAATACTCTATTTAGGACTCATTTAAGTTTAGGATATGTATGTATATTGTTATTTGTGATGAATCATACATATACCTTGAAGTTTATTTTTGTATGAAAAATAAAATCTTTATGATTTTCATATTTATTTGATAAAATGATATTCATGTTTGTTTTGAACCTTATTGATTATTTTCATGAAAATACTAATTACATGATTCTTGTGTACTCACACTTCATTTGTTTACTCATGACATTATTTCCATGAGAATTTTATGATTATAGATTTTGATTGTCAACTTTTGTGTATTTAGTATAATTCATGAGTTATATATGTTTTGTTTCCATATTTGAAGGATCTTTAACTAGTTTTTAAAAAATTACTTTAACTAGTTATTTATTCTTCATTTGGTAGTGTTTTCACAATACAACTATTTTCAAATCTTATTTTTGAAAGCTTCTACCCTTTAAGGGCGGATGGATGGGCAACCATGGCTTATATGCTCAAATTAAATATCTTTTATTATGTGCATGCAAAGGGTGGATCTTTATGAGTTATACATTTGATTCACATCATATTTTCAATTGGTATCACAATTGATATTTTTTGTATACTCATATTTTGTTTTCTATATATGTATGCTTTAAATTTCAAATAATATCAATTTCTATTGGTATTTTCATTTTCATACGTATATATGATGTGTTTGTGCTTGATTTACGATATAGTTACATGTTTAAAGTATAAAGTTTGTTTATGCTTAGCATGATTTAAATCTTAATTTTCAATTGGTATCTCAATTGGCATTTTAATAAGCTTATGTATTATTTTCAATTGGTATTTTTATGGATATCAAAATTTACAATATACTTCATTGGTATCAATATGTTTCAATTTCCAATTGGGTTTAAATTTCATTTGGTATCAATATATTTTACCTATTTGGTATCAAAAAATTTACCATATATTTCAATTGGTATAAAATATAAAATATTTTTCTTTCATTGGTATCAAAATGTACAAGTATTTCAATTTCAATTGGTATCACAAATTTCCTATTTCATATGTTATCAAAATCTTGTGATATCTCAAATTGATTTGTTGTTTTAAGAAAAATTAAAATTTGTATTGTTTAGTTACAATTGTTATCTTAAAATTTTGTTTATGTACAAAATGGAAATCTAAATTTGTTTTATTACCTTGAGTAATTATCACAATTTATTTTAAAGTGACTCAAAAATGTTTTTGATATGTATTGTCTATATGCAAGGGGAGCTTAACATCTCTTCTATATATAGATTCATGTTGAGTGTATCTTATATTGAGGAGGTTGACATCTCTTCTTTATATGATACACGTGTGTTGGGGGGCTTCATATCTCCACTTATGCATTGTATATTATGCGTTATGTTAGTTAGGGTTTGTCATCCCTTCTTCATGTAATGCATGTATGCAGGGAAGCTAACTTAGCGTCTTCCTCTTCATGAATGTATATCACATATATATCATTATTATTGATTTGTTTTATTTTTACCCCTTCGTTGATGATTGACAAAAGGGGGAGAAAGATTTTGAGTTTATATATGCATATTTGAGTTTTTGCATATATTGAGTTTGTGCATCTTGTGTTTTACAAAATGTGGAAAATGTTTTTGATAAAAAAGGGGAGAAGGTTTTTGAGAAAAGGATTTTGGATGTTTGCATGTTTCTCTCACCTTGTTGATGCAAATATATGTGTTTAGTTTATGCACTTTACTGCTATATCTATTTGTTTATTGTTATGCATGAGTTAAGGGGGAGCTTTTATGAAGCTTGACTTTAATCCATGCATATATAACTCCATGAGTTTTGTCATCATCAAAAAGGGGGAGATTGTTGGCTCAAAGGCCCATCACTTTAGTTTTGATGATAATTAACTCATGTAGTTATAATACTAATGATCTTGTGTTTATTTAGTCTCAGATTTGTGATCAAGATCTTAGTAGGTGTGTAGCTTTAACAAAAGATTTCAAGTCAAGTTTTGGAGCTAGTACGGTTTGATTCAAGAGCTTGCGCATCAAGACCACATCAAGTACTCAAGAGGAGTCTAGCTCATTGTGATCATGATTTGGACCAAGTCAAGAAGGAGAAGAAGATTTTCAAGTGAAGACCTTCAAGAGAAAACTTGAGTCTAGGTTTGTTTTTAGTAAGATTTTGTTTTTAGATAAAATGTAAAGGATAGATTAGTTGGTGGATTGCTCAAGTATCATATACACTCACACACAAGATTTAGATGAGTTTTTATAAAAGAGTTTTCATTTTGAAAAAAATACAAAAGAGTTTTCATTTTTGAAAAATATCGTTTTAATTTTTGGAGTTTCATATATACATGTGTTTTAACCAAAACTATTTTAGAGCTTAATGTCAAAAATATAGATATTTTATCATATATGTGTAATGGATCATATCCATACACACTAAGCTTCAAAAGTGTTTAAAATATCTTATTTTTGTTTTTGGAGAAGTTTTGGAAAAATCAAATTGGGAAAATACAGTTTTTGTTTTAAGGCAAAATTTTCATAACACAAAAATAGTTCAAAATGTTTGTAACATGTTTTGATTTTTTTACTCAAATATGTTTGTATATCAAAGTATATTACTGAACTTATTTTTGTGGATTTTAGAGATTTTATGAGATTTTATTGAAGGAAAAATGACAAACTTTTAATCCCTAAAAATACTGTTTTTGGCTTTCTGCCGGTCGACCGAGCCAGAGGTCGGTCGATCGGGCGGTCGACCGACGTGCACAAAATGTACACGGCCAGGGCCGGTCGACCGCACGGTCGACCGTCAGAAAGCTTCTGTTCTCTCAAAATGGCCCGGTCGACCGCTGGGTCATTGCCCAGTTTCCGGTCGACCGGCCTGTCAATCGAGCTTCCCAACGGTCGATTCGACCGTTGGCGGTCGATTGGGTGGTCGACCGTCAGTAGTCAGATCTGCTGACTAGGCCTCCAATGGCCATATTTTGGAGCCATTTATATAGGGCTCCCTTGGACTGTTTTCTCTAAGATTTGAAGTGGATTTTCAAGCTAGTTTTTGATACATCTTTTAGTGTTTATCTCCACTTGTTTAAGAGCCAAAAGTGCCATTTCAAAAGGAGAGTTTATCAAGAGATTTTAAAAAGTGATTCTTTGAGTTTTTCACCACCACATCAATCCTTGTTTTTTCTCACACATACTTGAGCTTTCATAATATCTATCCTATAGGAGAGTTGTTGTGAGAGTGATTTTAGGTGATCAAAGTGTTGTGATCATCAAAGTTCTCATTCTTGTTTTGAGGGGCGAACTTGTGGGTTCGCGGTGTTTCGAGTTCTTATGGGAGCTCGGTGTAGAGGTGCGGCCTCAGCAAGCTAGTATGCTTGCGGTGTGTTGTTCTTGCGGGAACTAGAGAGGGACTAGAGAGTCCAAAGGAATCCTAGTGTGAACTCGCTTGTAGGTGTTGCGGCACCGAGTGATCCGATAGGATCGATTTTAATGGAAATCCTTCATAGTGTTGAAGGCGGGGACGTAGAGTAAGTGTGCTCGAATCTCGAAACAATTCTTCCGTGTTTGCGATTGCTCTCTCTATCCCTCACTTGTCTTTATTTCTTGCATGCTTATTTTGCTTTCATCTTTATATGCTTGATATATATTTGTGCTTAACTTGTTATATGCTTGGGGATTGTTTGATCACACTTATATTCAACCAAGAGAGTCAAAGTGGCACCTCAACTCTTATCTAGAGGAATCTTGAGGAGATAGTCCAGAGCCCTTCACGGGGAATTCGGGTACACTCTTTTGTTATACTTGGTGTGTTGTGGATAATAGTTTTTAGTTTGCATAAATAGTTTTTAATTCCGCATTAATTCACCATTAGATTAGCTAGTCACCTATTCACCCCCCTCTAGGTGATTTCAATTTCCACCAGAAAAATCCAGCCTATTTATAAATGGAGAAGGAGCCAAATCGTTTCCAATTTGAAGTTCTCAATCCTCGAAAATTGAATCACATCCTGATATTTTTTGGTCAACTAAAAAGGCATAATATTAACTGATTCTCCCCACGATCTCTGTTATTATCACACCAATGATCTGAAGGTATTCCAGTTACAAAATTCAAGGAGCTGAATGGATCGGCATGCCAGCTGTCAGCCAATAACGTGATCTCCAGGTCAATCCAGAAAAATCCATATTAATGATCCAGATCTTCTTCCGCCCATGAGAATCAAGACAAGTTTAAGGTACTAAAGAATCTCTCACCAACTCCGCTCTCCAGACTTCTCTTCTGCATGTTCCAATAAGTGGAAGAGCAGGGAGAATCTGTAGTGGTCAAAATTTGACTCTCATAGATGATGGCACATGTCCTAGCAACCAGGAGATAGCTCTTCTCCCCAAGGATGCTTCTATGATGGTAGATCCAATGCTCTTAACTATCCTGGATCTCCCTCCATTCCAGAGATTTCAGCTCCACGCAAGACAACTACGATAACATGTCATCCTTGATCTCCGCCTTCAATTACACTATGCCAACAGATCATCCCTGATCTTTGCCTTCAATTACGCAGTCTGATTTTTCTCTATGTTCAAAACATGAAACAACCTTCATCCTGGGTAGTTATGGATAGAGGCTGGTTTTTTTGGTAGGCAATCTCAATAATCAAGTGTCAATTATCACAACTGTTATAACAAATCAACACGTGCATATCATGTAGTTATGAGGATCATCCTATACCACCGCCCCCATGCACGCGGATTAGATCCTTCTCCTCTAGCGAGAGGATGATGCTCTCTTTTTTCTTTTTTCAAAAAAGCCTAGCACTAAGACTCTGACATACAATCATACAATCTCTGTAAATCCTGTAACCAGTGGATAATAGTGGATTCTTCTCCTCCTCCCAGTGATTTTTCTCCGATTTGGTTTCCATGTGAAAATCTTGTGTGTTTCTCTTTCTTTGTGTTGTGTATTCTTTTTACTCACACACTCCCCCTTTCCTACTCTCATTTGTAATGTGGATCGACCGTCTGATCACCTAAGATGGAAATTCTCCACCACAAGTGGGCAAGTTGAAGTAACAAATAGGCAAATCAAGCATATTTTGGAAAAATTTGTAAATCAAAATCGAAAATAATTGTCCTTAAATTGGTGGATACCTTATGGTACTACCAAACTGCTTTTAAGACTAATCTTGGAATGTCTCCTTATAGGCTTACCTGTTGAATTAGAACATGGAGCCATGTAGGTAATTTTGAACTTTAACTTAGACATGGCTGGAGAACATAGAAACCTTCAACTTAATGAGTTAGAAGAGATTAGGAATGATGTTTATGATAACACTAAAATTTACAATAAGAAAACAAAGGCGTTTCATGATAAAACAATTCTGTAGAAGTTGTTTACATTGGGTCAAAAAGTCTTGTTGTATGATTCTAAACTTCTTATGTTTTCAGGTAAGCAAAGATCAAGATGGATGAGACCTTTTGTTGTGCGAGTTGTTTCTCCGCGTGGGGCCGTGGAAATTGAAACCCTTAGAACGGTGAGATTTTTAAAGTAAATGGATAGTCTTAAGCCATTTATTAGAGTTCTAAGCTAATGAAGAGGAATAGGTTATGGTTCTTTATGAACCTCAATATCTGGACAAAGTTAACGAGTTGTACAAATTATAAATATTGTAAATTATCTTTTTATTTTTAGAATCTTTTTTGTTCTTTTATTATTTTAGTATATTTAAGTATCTGTACCTCAACCCCAACTGAGAGACTCTCTCAGTTCGCACTGTGACCTTGGTCACGTCCTAAAAAGTTTCAGATATTTCAGTCTAATTAGCACTACGACTATGATAGCAGTTTCACAAAATATTGCGGTCATGGTAGCAGTTCTCAATAAAAATATTGCGACCATGATAGCAGTCCTCACAAAAATATTGCGACCAATATAGCATTGCGATCAGGATATGTGTCTGAGATTCAGTCGCGTCACCGCCAGCTGAGACAGTCTCTTAGCTGGTGGCCATGTACATTTTTCTCATATATATATATATATATATATATATATATATATATATTGCCTAGTTCGCAAAAGTGGCCGAACGGTAAACCACTAGGTTTGCTCTCAAGCAGGCGCTGGATCGAATCTTGCTCTCAACAACATACTGGGGATTAGTTTGGAGGGCTTGTTGAACACCAAGTTTCCTTAAGATGAGGGTGGGGCGCCTCTATGATACCCCAAAATTTACATTCCAAAATATATATTGCCTACATATCCTTAAGGGGCGCTCGACTAATTAGATTGTGGGTTTGTTCCCTAGGGAGTCGCCGATTTGAATCCCTTGATGGGCATTTGCCCCCAGGAATTTTATTCCCATGATTTATGTAGGACTGTGTAGGAAAATTTCTAGGACAGGATGCACAGACTCCACGGGATCAGTTGGGGTGCTCTAAGCGGTCTTAGATTTTAGGATGCAAATATATTGTCAACTTTTTTAGACCTTTTCCTTGAGAACAATGAAGGATTTAAGTTAGGGGGAGGTTTCATGTTGATTTTTCCTTATATATATATATATATATATATATATATATATATATATATATATATATATATATATATATATATATATATAATATATATATATATATATATATATTATATATATATATATATATATATATATAGGGGCATTTTGCTACACCCCCTATGTCGAATCGTAATTAGGAAAAAACTCAGCTTCATAATTTTGTTAACTTCAGCTACCTCTTTTTTTGAAGGAAGGATGTGCGCCCACGTGTCAACCGCTGAAGCATTCATCAATAGTAAAAGACGAAAATGCACTTAAGTAATCGCTTCAAAAATTAAAGCTCTTCGAATATGCCCTGTTTTTGAGGACTGTGACTATGTCCGCAATCCTCAAAAAATGATCACAGTATAGAGGATTGCGACTATGATCATAGTCCTAACAAAAATGCCTTATTTCTGAGGACTGCAATTATGATCATAGTCCTCACAGTCCTCACAAAATGATTGCAGCCCTATTTCCGAGGATTACGATCATTATCGCAATTCTCATAATGCACTATTTATTATGAGGACTATAACCATGATCACACAAAAATGTCATTTTCTTAGCTTTATAAGATTGCAACCATGATTACAATATTCTTTATTAGCACTGCGATCATGATCGCAGTATTCACAAAAATATTCTATATTTAAGTCTTTATGAGGATTGTGATCATGATCACAGTTCTAAAAGAGGATTATGATCATGGTCATAGTCCTCACAAAATGCCCTATTTTTGAGTTTTTGTGAGGACTGCGATCATGATCAAGGACATCACAAAATGTCATATTTCTGAATAAGTCCTCACAGAGGACTGCAGTCATTAGTCGTAATCCTCATATCAGCATCATCATCATCAGCAGACCCCTATCCACTAACATCGAATGATCCCTAATGCTTTCTAGATCTAAACACAAGCAAAACTCTGTTGGCCCAAAAGCCCATCACTTTAATTTTGATGATGACTAACTCATGTAGTTATGGTACTAATGATCTTGTGTTTAATAAGTTTCAGATATTTGATCAAGATCTTGTCGGTGTTTAGCTTCAACAAAAAATTTGAAGTCAAGTTTTGGAGCTACCATGTGTTGATTCAAAAGCTCGCGCTTCAAAGATTGCATCAAATACTCAAGAGGAGTCTACCTCATGGATTGAGGTTTGGACCAAGTCAAGAAGAAGATTTTCAAGAGAAGATTTTCGTGAATACTTGTGTCGTGTTTGTAAGAGTTAAGATTTATTTTTAGATAAAATATAAAGGATAAATTAGTTAAGGATTGTTCAAGTTCATATACACACACACATAAAATTTATATAGTGGTTTCATAAGAACAGTTTTGACTTTAGAAAATACCGTTTTGATTTTTGAGCCTTAAAGTATACATTCTTATGTTTCATGAATAGAGTTAATCAAAACAAGTTTATATGGTTTATATATATTTTGGATTTCATCCATACATATTGTTGGTTCAAATGTTTAGAAAAACTTATTTGATGTTTCTATATCATGTGTTTGAGTTTTGGATTTATCAAAACCTTTTTAGTGCTTATTATCAAAAATATAGATATTTCATCTTATATATGTATTGGATCATATCCATACACTCTAAGCTTCAAAAGTGTTTAAAATATCTTGTTTTTGTATTTGGAGTAGTTTTGAAAAAAATATTTTTCAAATTAAAGATTGATTTTGAAAAATACAGATTTTTGTTTAAGGCAAAATTTCTATATCACAAAAATGGTTCAAAATATTTGTAATATGTATTGATTTTTGATCAAACATGTTTGTACATCAAAGAATTTCAATGAACCTGTTTTTGTAAATTTTATGTGATTTTATGGGATTTTATTTAAATTAAAAAGGCCAAGTTTTTATCTCAAGATTTGCTGATCAGGCCTTCTGCCGGTTGACCTGGCGGTCGACCGATACAGAAGTTGGTCGACCGGGCGATCGACCGATGTGCACAAAATATGCACAGCCATTTGGCTTGAGCGCCGGTCGACCGGGCGGTCGACCGCTAAGGCCCCAGTTGACCAACTGGTCGACCGTCCAGAGAGCTGTGCTCTTTGGATCTAGCCTCGGTCGATCGGGCAGTCGACCGGTAGGTCAAAACCTAGGCACGGTCGATCAGGCGGTCGACCGGCAGGCTGCAATGGTCAAAAATATGACTGTTGGCTGGTCAACCGGCCGGTCAATCGATAGGTCATTCTGACCTGATGTTTGACCCCAACGACTAGTTTTTGGGAGCCTATATATTGGGGCTGTTTTGGCTGTTTTAGACAAGATTTTTGGAGAGTTTCAAAGCCAGTTTTCCCATCTCTTGTAGAGGTTTTCTCCACTTATTTTCGGGCTAATACTTCCATATCAAAAGGAGAGTTTTCAAGAGTGTTTTCAAAACTGATTTCTTGAGTTTTTCACCACATCTCTACCCTAGTTTTTCTCACACATACTTGAGCTTTTCATTGCTAAATACATCCTATAGGAGCTTTGTTATGAGAGTTGTTTTTGTGATAAAGAGAAGTGATCACAAGTTTACATCCTTATATTGTGAAGTGTTGTAGAGGTTGTGGCCTCAGTGAAGAAGCGTTTTGCGGTGATCAAGTGAAGTGATCACCTAGTGTTCCGACGTGTGGTTAGAGTTGTAAGAGGTGCGGCCTTGACAAGCTAGTGTGCTTGCGTGTCTTGTTCTTGCGGGAACAAGTGAGGGACTTGCGGGTCCGGAGTTCTAGTGTGAACTCGTTATAGGTGCTGCAGCACCGAGTGATCCAGTAAGATCGATTTTAGTGAAAATCCTTCATAGTGTTGAAGGCGGGGATGTAGAGCAAGGGTGATCGAACCTCGAAACAAATCTCCTGTGTTTACGATTGCTCTCTCTCTCTCTCACTTGTGTTTACATATCTTACATGCTTACATTGCTTATATTTTTGTATGCTTGATATATCTTGTGCTCTATTGTTATATGCTTTGGATTGTGTGCTCACACTTGTATTCAACTAAGAGAGCTATAGCGGCACCTCAACTCTTAATCTAGAGAAATCCTGAGGAGATAGTTCAGAGCCCTTCACCGGGAATTCGACTACACTCTTGTATTATACTTTGTGTGTTTAGCTTAATAGTTTTAATTTACTAAAATAGTTTTTAGTTCCGCATCATTATCATTAGATTAGCCATACACCTATTCACCTCCCCTCTAGGTGTATTTTCAATTGGTATCAGAGCTTGGTGCTCTTGATTTGGGTCTAACAACCTAGAATTAAAGATCCTCATTTTAGCTAATTACAATATTTGTTTACACACACATATGGATTTCATGACACCTCCCATGCTTGATATTCTTAACATCCAAACTTGGAAAGTTAAGATATCAATGTACCTCAAAACCCTAGATATTCATGTTTATCTTGCCACTATTAAAGATTCTTAATTTTTAAATGAAAAATATCTAGAGGCTAATGTAAAAGCCATCCATACTTTAAAAAGTACCCTAAATGATAATATATATGTAGGGTTGCTAACTTTGATTCGACTTTTGTAGTATGGAACACTCTATTCTCCTTGGTGAATAAAAGCATTACTATGTGGGGGAGCGACTCGGATGATGGAAGTGATGCTTCCAACATATGCTACATGGTCCAAGGGGATGACTCCCTTGAGGTAAATTCCGAATCTGAGGTAGAAGAAGAAATTGACATGTCTTATGATGAGCTTGCATCTTTTTGTCAAAAACTTCTTGAAAAATATGAATTATTGAAGAAAGAAAAGGATTCTTTTAAAAATAAATTTGAATGTGTTTCTAAAGAAAATGAATTTTTTAAAAAAGGAGAATATTTCCTTGTCCTCTAAATTAAATGATATTTGTGAAGGCAATAATTCTTTAAAAAATAAAATTATTTTGGGGGAAAAAGAAAAAGAAATTGTTTTAAAAGAAAATAACTCTTTAGAAAGAAAAATTATTTCAAAAAAAAATAAAACATTTCTAAAAAGAAAAAGATAGTTGATTCTCATTCTAACTATGCTAATAATGTTGCATCCTCTTTTGATAGAAATGAGATTCATGTTTTGAAAAAGAGAAAAAGCTCAAATTTGAGCGATTGTGCATTTAACCATAATAGATTGGATTCCATGTTTCGAAAGAAACATATTTCATATGTTCATGCACATCCTACATGGCATGCACATCATGCACATCATGATCACACTCATTCTCATATGCATGCTAGATGTACAAATGTACACATTGCGTCCACAAAGGCCATCTTGTAAGTTTTGCTTTGATAGATTAAATTCTTTAAATTTTGCAAATAAAAATATTTGGGTTCCTTATGATGCTAACCCCCGTGAACCCAAAAGAAAATGGGTACTAATGTCCACACCTCTTATGTTTGATGTAGGTGTGGGCTCTCACATGACGTGAGAGGTAAGATGCCTTGGTGGTGGACGCATGTAGAGCTAGATGGACATACCCTTTTGATGCATCACTATCATGAAAGTTTGGTGGGAGGACCATCATGGTTTGGAGATCTAGAGATGAGCCCTATTGGTTTTGGTAGCTATCTCTAACTCTCATTTTAGTTAACATGCTTTCATATAAGTGTTTTTAGCATGTTTTGGTTTCATTATATTAAATGATCAAGTTTTGTACTTCATGTGGTGAATACTTGTTTAGATGTAGTTTTTATTAAAACTTGTATCTATACTTGTACAAGTAGTGAGCTACACTTGATTATTATATGTTTGTACTTCATTACTCATTTATACTCATTACATGTACATGTATAACCTAGTTTTGATGATTCTTTCATTTATACTTACTTTCCCTATTTTTGTATATGTTTTGCTTCATGTATATGCTATTTTTGTCTAAAACTATTAAATATATATGTATACCCTTGGGTCACTTGCTTTCACGCAAAATCTATTATGGACTCGTTTGTGGTTGGGATATGTATGTATATTTTTAGTTTTGATAGAACATACATATATCTTGAAGTTTGTTTTAATGAAAAATAAATTTTTATGATTTTCATGTTTTTGATAAAAGAATTTAATGTTTATTTTAAACCTTATTGATATTTTATGAATATGCTATTCACATGATTCTTGTGCACTTATATTATTTTTGTTTACTCATATATTTGTTTCATGAGCACATTTTTAAGCCTTATAGATCTTGAGTGACAATTTTTGTGACTTAGCTATAATTCATGGGATATATGATTTGGTTTCATGTTTTGAAGGATCTTTAACTAGTTTTTCAAAAATTACTTTAAACTAGCTTCTTGATTCTTCAATTGGTAGTATTTTCAATGTACAACTATTTTCAAATTTTATTTTATAAACTTCTATCCTTAAAGGGCGGATGGTTGGGCGACCATACCTTATATGCCTAAATGAATATCTTTTGTCATGTGCATGAAAGGGTGGTAGTTATGAGTTATACACTTGATCTTCAAGAAATTTTTAATGTTTGTATACTGATATTTATTTCTTATTTATGTATGCTTCAAAATTAAATTAGTATTAATTTCAATTGGTATTTCTAATTTCATACATGTATAAATGATTTGATTGTGCTTGTTTTACAATATTTTTACATGTTTAAAGCACAAATTATGTTTATGTTAAGCTTGAGTTTATTCCAAATGTTAATTGGTATCTATACAAGCTTATACATTGATTTCAATTGGTATTTCAATCGATATTTATTTGATATCAAAAAATACTTCATGTTTCACCTTCAATTGGTATCAAAATCTACTATTGGTATCTTTAAAATTTTTGTTTACAAGTGGTAACACATTTGTTTTCGTCAACTACGATTTGATTTCATTGATATCAAAATTTATTCTGTTGACTTAAAAAATATCAAAATTTGTTTTGTTGAGTTAAGAAATTTCAAACTTTTGTTTTTAAGAAATTTCAAATTTATTTTTTAAGTATTATCAAAAAATTTCTTAAAAATTTGTTGATATGTATTGCCTATATGCAAGGGGAGCTTAACATCTCTTCTATATATAGATTTATCTTGAGTGTATCTCACATTGAGGAGCTTGACCTCTCTTCTTTACGTGATACACGTGTGTAGGGGAGCTTGACATCTTCGCTTATACATTGTATATAATGCTTTATATGTGTTAGGGTTTAGTCATACCTTCTCCATGTAATGCATGTATGCAGGGGGAGCTAACTTTACGTCTCTCCTCTTCATGAATGTATATCGCATATACATCTTTATTGTTTGATTGTCCTCACCCCTTTGTTGATGAATTGACAAAAGGGGGGAGAAGAATTTTGAGAGTTTATATATGCATGTTTATATCTTTGTTTATGCATATATTTTTGTTTAGTTTATGTACTTTATTGAATATCTTTATTGTTTATTGCTATGCATGAGTTAAGGGAGAGCTTCTATGAAGTTAATCTTTAGCCATGCGTATATAACTCCATGAGTTTTGTCATCATCAAAAAGGGGGAGATTGTTGGCCAAAGGCCCATCACTCTAGTTTTGATGATGATTAACTAATGTAGTTATGGTACTAATGATCTTGTATTTAACAAGTTTCAGATATTTGACCAAGATCTTAGTTGATGTTTTGCTTCAACAAAAGATTCGAAGTCAAATTTTAGAGCTAGCACGTATTGATTTAAGAGCTCGTGCTTCAAAGATCGCATCAAGTACTCAAGAGGAGTCTAGCTCATGGATCGAGGTTGGACCAAGTCAAGAAGAAGAAGATTTTCAAGAGAAGATTTTCGTGAAGACTTGTGTCGTGTTTGTAAGTGTTAAGATTTATTTTTAGATAAAATGTAAAAGATAGATTAGTTGTGGATTTTTCAAGTTCATATACACACACATACAAAATTTATATAGTGTTTTCATATGAACAGTTTTGACTTTAAAAAATACCATTTTGGTTTTTGAGCCTTAAAGTATACATTCTTATGTTTCATGAATAGAGTTCATCATAACAAGTTTATATGGTTTATATGTGTTTTGGATTTCATCCATACATATTTTTGGTTCAAATGTTTAGAAAAACTTATTTGATGTTTTCTATTTCATGTGTTTGAGTTTTGGATTTATCAAAACCTATTTTAGTGCTTATTGTCAAAAACATAGATATTTCATCTTATATGTGTATTGGATCATATCCATACACTCTAAGCTTCAAACGTGTTTAAAATATCTTGTTTTTGTATATGGAGTAGTTTTGAAAAAATCGTCTTTCAAATTAAAGATTGATTTTGAAAAATACGGATTTTTGTTTAAGGCAAAATTTCTATATCACAAAAATGGTTTATAATGTTTGTAATATGTATTGATTTTTGATCAAACATGTTTGTACATCAAAATATTTCAATGAACCTATTTTTGTAGATTTTATGTGATTTATGGGATTTTACTTAAATTAAAAAGACCAAGTTTTTATCTCAAGATTTGCTGACCAGGCCTTCTGCCGGTTGATCGGGCGGTCGACCGATAAAGAAGTCGGTCGACCGAGCAGTCGACCGATGTGCATAAAACATGCACATTTGGCTTGAGGGCCGGTCAATCGCTAAGGCCCCGGTCGACCGATCGGTCGACCGTCTAGAGAGTTGTGCTCTTTGGATTTGGCCTTGGTCGACCAGGCGGTCGACCGGTAGGTCAAAACCTAGGCACGGTCGACCGGACGGTCGACCGCAGGCTGCAATGGTTAAAAATATGACCATTGGCCGGTCGATCGACAGGTCATTCTAACCTGATGTTTGACCCCAAGCTAGTTTTTGGGAACCTATGTATTGGGGTTGTTTTGGGCTGTTTTAGACAAGATTTTGGAAAGTTTCAAAACCAGTTTTCCCCATCTCTTGTAGAGGTTTTCTCCACTTGTTTTTCGGCTAATACTTTCATATCAAAAGGAGAGTTTTTCAAGAGTGTTTTCAAAAGTGATTTTTTAGTTTTTCACTACATCTCTATCCTAGTTTTTCTCACACATACTTGAGCTTTCCATTACTAAATTCATCCTATAGGAGCTTTGTTGTGAGAGTTATTTTTGTGATCAAGAGAAGTGATCACAAGTTTATATTCTTATATTGTGAAGTGTTGTAGAGGTTGTGGCCTCGATGAAGAAGTGTTTTGCGATGATCAAGTGAAGTGATCACCTAGTGCTCCGGCGTGTGGTTGGAGGAGTTATAAGAGGTGCGGCCTCGACAAGCTAGTGTGCTTGCGTGTGTTTTTCTTATGGTAACAAGTGAGAGATTGCGGGTCCGGAGTTCTAGTGTGAACTCGTTGTGGTGTTGCAGCACCGAGTGATCCAGTGGGATCGATTTTAGTGAAAACCTTCATAGTGTTGAAGGCGGGGACGTAAAGCAGGGGTGCTCGAACCTCGAAACAAATCTCCCGTGTTTGCGATTGCTCTCTCTCACTTGTGTTTACATATCTTACATGCTTACATTGCTTATATCTTTATATGCTTGATATATCTTGTGCTTTATTGTTATATGCTTGAGATTGTGTGCTCACACTTGTATTAACCAAGAGAGTCATAGCGGTACGTCAACTCTTAATCTAGAGGAATCCTGAGGAGATAGTCCAGAGCATTCACCGGGAATTCGGCTACACTCTTGCGTAATACTTTGTGTGTTTAACTTAATAGTTTTAATTTGCTTAAATAGTTTTTAATTCCGCATCATTATCATTAGATTAGCCATACACCAATTCACCTCCCTCTAGGTGTATTTTCAAACTCATCACGAGCACGACCAAAATGAGATCTGCAAAAAGATAGAACCCAAAAAAATTCCACGGGCTTCGCTCCTGACCCTGGGAGGGGCTTCCCTCCCCTTTCAACCTCCACGGCGACCTGACCGTACAAGTGGACCCGAGAATTACTCTGTGTCGAGGTCAAGGTTGAAAGAAAGCCAATGTCAAGATCAATGGGGAAGGGTAAAATAGAAAATGAAAATATATAAACAAGTAGTGATTGGGAGGTATCAGTTCATGCTTACGCGGATAAGACTGTAGCAAATTAAATTATGACTCTGAGTTTTTTTCCCCTAATTATGAAGCAAAGTAGGTGGCTGTAGCGAAATATTCTCACAAAAAATCTCTTTTATTTAAAAAATATTTAATATTCCACAATTAGTCAAGTTATTAACAAGCAATTGTGTCATTGATCCCAAAATTCAAAAGTAGAGTTATAAAGAGAGAATTCTTAACGTCTTAAATTAGTGATAAAAATTTGAAAAATAAATGCCATCTTAAATATGTCAAAGTGAATATGTACCACACTTACACTTACACGCGAGTCTTTAGTCTTGGGATGAAGAGAAATAACTTGAAACATTACTAAGAAAAAATCATAAAAATATCAAAATTTTTTTTTATTATCTAGTACCTGGGGATTGGTGCCTCAAGAAGCATTAATATTCACGTCAAACAATGATGAAAAATAAAAACCAACCTATATAAATTAAGTCTTGTTTAGTGACCTTGGTTACTCAAGTAAGTCTTATATGGGCGCCTTTACACTTATTGCCCTAAAATCATCTGATTTAGGAGTCATTGGCTCAAAGCTCGTTACTGGATATTCAAGAAAGTCTAAACAAGACACTTCCTTAAGTAACTTATAAAAAAATGAGTGAAAGTTAGAATCAAAATTTCAAGATGAAAGGCGACCCTATAATCACAAGGTGCGTAGGATCTAAAACATAAGAAAGATGGCATGAAAAATAAGATTTAAGTCTTTATAATAGGACAATAGGATTTCTTGAGACAACATTTATGATCAAAGATCCTTGAATACTTAAAAGCTTATTTACTAATAAGACTAGTTGTGAATATTTATAAATAAAAAAATTTCTTTTTTCTTTCTTTTTCATTTATCCTTTCTTTCTTTTTCTCTTTCTTCGAATTTTGTGGGTAATTTTTACTGCAAACCTTCACGAGATAACACTTGCTTGTTGCACATGCTAAGTGCAATAGTGATTCTTGTAAAAGTGAGTTAAATTTTGTTTTACTCGAGGACTTGCAAAAGATACGTTTAGTGGTATTGATTGACATCATTTTGCAACACTTTTATACTCCTATTTATTTATTTTTTATCAAAAATAATATTACTCGGGTATTTTTAGTGTTTTTATGTAGAAGTTAGATTTTAAATAAAGAATAAAGAAAAGAAGTAAAAAAGATGAACTTTTACAAGCCCAAGACCTAAATCCCAACTACATCAACTCAGATCCATATCTGCATGAGAGAAAATCAAGTAGTTAAAAGCAAATCAAATCAAGTCAAAGATTATAAAGCATCACTGATTGAAGCAAATCAAGTCAAAGATAATGGAGAGCTGAGTGATTAAAGCAAATCAAGTTGAAAATTATATAAGATTTTCACCATATTTGTTTAGATCTTTTGTACCTCACTCCTTCAACTATAAAAGAGGAGAGAATTCTAGGGTAAGGGGACATAATTTTTTATAGAAAATTGTACAAGTTCTTAGAGTTTCTTGTTGTTCTTCAAGGTCTAAGTATTGTTCTTCAAGTTCATATTTATAAGTTTCTTTTAATTAATAAGAGTCTTTATTTTTAATTGATCAATTTGTGTTCTTCTTTCATGAATTTATTTTGCTATTGTATCAATGTTATTCTCGATCTAATTATGAGTAGATAAATCTTAAAAAGTATCTATGCTAGATGAAATAAGATTAGTAACTTGTTAACTCATCTAAATCTCTTTATTTATGCTTCAATGAAAATAAACACAAGATTATATATATTTAAAATAAGATAATTCTTAGATAATCAAGATTTTGATAGATTATATATTGTTAAATAGTAATTTATACTTAAAATTAAAAATTTAGGATTATCATGTTTAGATCTAATTAATTTTGATTTATATTTCTTATAATTGTTGGTTTAATCTAAATTGATAGGTTGTTACATTATCATGTATAACTTATGTTTTAACGAAATAAATTGATAATCATAATGATTATTCTTAGAGAGATCTAGTTAGTGAATTCAAACCTAGATGCTTGTTTATCTCAAAGTGTTAGAAATATTTAAAAACAACAAACAAGCTTCTCTCTATTTCTCAATTCACCTAGATATGATTATTAAACTAGAGATAACCATCTTTCTTAAGGTTCAACCCACAAAGTATTACAATTAGACACCGTATGCTTGCAGTAATACATTAAAATTCAAATCACTTATCTATATCCTTTTTTTAACAGTAAAATTACTTTCATTAATCAAAAGAGAAGTACAAAATATTAAATTAAGTACAACCTCTCTAAAAACTATCTGACATTAGAACCAATTACTCGATACAACTCAAACACTGATAAAAAAAAAGTTGTTAACATGCTAAAAAATAACTCCAAGACTCGCTATGAATAAGCACAATCCATCTTGCCAGATTTATTATTTAGAAGAAAATATAAGAAAAATAAAGCATTTGATCTCTTTGTAGATCTAATTCATAGTCTTGAAGCAATTGGATTCACTGATCGAACAAAGTCGATCCTCTTATAGATCTTAGGTTGACTGAATCTACTGGTCAGAGTAAAGATTAAAAAAATGATGGCCAACCCTATTGTAGATCCAAATTGTAGATAGGTATCATATCTTGATTGCTGTCAAACAACTATGAACTTGATTATTTCATTAGCGAAGTCATTAATCTTCTGATAGTGGTCCTAAATATAACACGTTACTATAGATAATCCATAATAGCCCCATGTGAGAGAAAGCAAAATCGTAAGAGAAAATCAAGATGATTAGAATAGCTAGCTACTCCCAACAGTTGAGATCGTACAAAGTCTCATGCATATACTCTCCTAGCAGTGAAGATGAACGATGAAGAGTAACCTTTACCGCAATGAATCTCGAATCTAAAGGAAAGTCAAGATGGTAGAATCGCTAGTCACCTCCTGAGCAGCTGAGATCGCATGAAGTCTCATGCGTGTCCTCTCCCAACCCCGAAGTTGAACAACGTAGAGTAAATCTTTCCGCATCTAATCCCCGGATTTCAAACTTCATCTCATGAAATTCTCTCTAACACGTTCTCACAACTAGGAGAGAGAAGCTCTAGCCAAAGGAACAAAGGGGGTGTGAGGGGGGAGCCGTGCACAGTGACATTTTTCTCCTCTAGGGTTTCTACAGTTTAGAGAGAGAGAGAGAGAGAGAGAGAGAGAGAGAGAGAGAGAGAGAGAGAGAGATGTATCCTTGCATGTCTATATTCAAGTCAAGAATCCTAACAGCTCTCAAGGACTGCAACAACACAATCACATAATAAACTTCCTAAAATTCTAAAAAAGCACAAAATTCTAACAAGATAAAATTATAAAAGAACAAAGGAAGGAATAAATGGGGGGCATGTTCATACAAACCAGCAAGAAAAGAATCCTTAACTTGACCTGGTCCACCACACTTCTCTTGCCTAACAATCAGCTCCACATGTCAGCACACAACAGACCAAACCTGGAAGCTGGCGGTTAAAGTAGTTGTTTCCTCTCTCATCTCCCTCCCTTTCATTTCTCTTCTCACTCTTTTCTCCAATTGGCACCAAAACTAATTCCAAGGCTTTATTTTCGGCCAACTTATGTCGCATCTTTTCATCTTCTTCCTCCTCCTTCGCCTTGTTACACTTCTTTCTTCTCTCCATTCTGCATCTTCTTCAAGAGGTAACTTCTTTTCATTTTTCCATTTTCTTGTTCTTGATTGTTTTGTGAGAGATTCATGGGGACAAAATATGACTATTTATTTGTTGATATACAATCCATGCACTTGAATTGATCGACCTGTCTAGTATTTGGGCTTCTTCATGTGTCTCTCTAGTTTCAGGCTGCCTTTGTTTACAGAACAGGAAAAATGGGAACAAAATGGAGCAAAAATTCTTATTATACGATGAATAGTACTAAGCTTATTCTTTTTTTCTATGACAATATGCATGTCATCTCTAAATCCTAAACAATAGAGAAGATGAATACTTATTGAAATAATTCTTTTTCAGTTCCCTCTGCATAAGAATTTGCTTCCAAGTAAAGTTTACACAACAAACATTAACCGATTTCTTCATATGAAATTGTATATTTGCAAGAATAATGCTCATGTTTCTTGATGTATTCATTCACTTGTTTCATCTTGACACCTTTTCATGTTTTAGGCTATCACATAAACTGCGGTTCAACAGAGAAGAAAACTATTGGAGGCATTGAATGGATCCCCGACGATGCCCTCATCAGTCTTGGAAACTCATCCAAGATCCATACTCCTGGCGTCATGCCTGTTCTATCTTCAGTGAGGTACTTCCCTGACAAATCAGCCCAAATACTGCTATGTCCTCCCAGTTGCCAGAGACGGAAAGTACCTAATTCGTACAACATACTTTTATGGAGGATTTGATGGTGGCAAGGAGCCTCCGGTGTTTGATCAAATCATCGGTGGGACTAAATGGAGTACTGTAAACACCATGGACAACTATGCGAAAGGCCTTAGCGCTTACTTTGAGATCATAGTGACTGTACCGGGAAAGACGTTGAGTGTGTGCTTAGCAAGGAATGAGCAGACCACCTCAAGCCCATTCATCTCTGCTCTTGAGGTGGAACCCTTAGAAGATTCGATGTATAATTCATCTAATTTTGCGACTGAGGCTCTCGCCACCATTGCTCGCCATCAGTTTGGTTATGAAGGCCAAATCATAAGGTATGGGACAAATGCTTTGCCATAAAAGTTTGATATATTGTTAGCCAAAAAATTGTATGATATAATATATTGAACTCTTATAGGAGCAATATCAAGGAAATACCTTCCAAATTTCATTTAGATTCGCGATCATTGAAAATGGAATCATATTCATATACCTGTCAATTCCAAATTCAAATTACAAGTTTCCAAGCAAAAAAGAAAAAGAAACAAGAAAGAAATGGCTAAAGAGGACAATAATGATTGTTATATAATAAGTATCTTAAGATATCCACGTTAATTTTCAGAATGAGTGCTAATAATGGCGGATTCTTATAATTAGCTTCCAGATGATCCATTCAACCGATACTGGGAACCATTCAAGGACAACAACCCATTGTTGAAACTAATTCGAACATATCCTCCTCGGATTTTGGAACTTCCCTCCAGCAAAGGCATTTCACAAAGCTCTAACGACTAGCCGAGGCAAAAGAGCTGGTCATTCAATGGCCTGCAATCGCGCTTCCAACTGCAAACTACTACTTAGTTCTCTACTTCCAAGACAACCGGAACCCAAGCCCGTACAGCTGGAGAGTATTCCATGTTTCAGTTAACCAGGAGGTCTTCTATAAAGGCCTCAATGTTTCAACCGCAGGTGTGATGGTCTATGGAGCAAACAGGCCTCTCTCTGGCCAGACAACAATCAAATTGACCCCTGATGCAAGTTCAAAAGTTGGGCCAGTGATAAATGCAGGAGAGCTATTTCTAGTGGTACCTCTCAGTGGAAGAACAGCGACTAGAGATGGTAACTAAGCCTCCCGATTCGTTTTAAGTATGATAATTAAACGGATGATGAATGTTGATCCCTGTTACAGTAATTGCAATGGAGGATCTTGCAAGAAGCTTGAGCAATCGCCCTGCAGACTGGAGCGGAGATCCTTGCTTGCCTCGCCAGAATTCTTGGACCGGTGTGACCTGCTCCGAAGGAAAGACTCCTCGAGTTATGTCCCTGTAAGCGCAAACTAAAAGCTTAGTGATTGTTCCACCTCATGATGCGCTAATTTTGATTCCTGAGGAATAGACTTCTTGTTCTTTCTTTTGTAGGAACCTTACAAACTATGGCGTATCAGGGACACTGCCCAAGACTATAAACCATCTAAGTGCCATCTTAAGCATGTGAGCTTCATAATGTCTCTGTGTTTGAAATATCGGTATAGATTTTGTAGGGGGGGCTCAGGTGAAATTGATGTTTATTTGCAGTTTGCTTGGTGGTAACAAAATCTCTGGTCCTATTCCAGACATGGGCTCTCTCAAGTCACTAGTCTCTTTGTAAGCTTCCCTTTTTCTTGGTCTTTCGAACTCCTGATTAGCTTCTATCTCCTCGTTTGCTTATTTTCGCTTCTGGTTTTAACCTGTGAAAAGGCATTTGGAAGACAATGAGCTCAGTGGGTCTGTTCTGCATCACTAGGACAGCTTCTGTATCTGAAAGAGATGTAAGTTTCCTCCATGAAAGGTTTTTTAAAGAAAAATTAAGGATAAGTAGCCTAATTTTCGGTGATTAATCTCTTGATTTGCAGTTTTCTCCAAAACAACAAACTTGATGGTCAACTTCCAGACAGTCTAAAGAGTAGAAAGGAAATAAGTATAAAGTTACAATAAATCTCAATGAGCTTACAGGTTTCAACCAACAAAATTATAGCATATGACCACGTCGACACATTTGATTCAATAGGATGAGTCACGAAAGTCAGATTGAGTGAGACCTAGAAGAGTTCTTGAGATCTTGATAACAAAGTGTGCAGGAAATTGCTGAAGGCGAAGGACTAGTAAAAGATGAGGACTACAATTCAGTTTGCTTTTAGCTAGCTTCTCCGCTAAGGTTGTTTGATTTTGGTTGTAATTATAGATTAGTATTATAACAACAGAAGGATTTGCTGTGTTGTTTGTAAATCACGAGACATGAAAATTTGTATCATGCATGCTCTTTATGTTCTTGTTCAGTATTAATTTTTCTGAGATAAAAAAAAATGCATGATCAACTTGTTGGTTTCTCCTTAACAGGAATCAATCTGACAACTATTTAAGATCACTGAAATATCAACAATCTAATTGGCCAGGTCGGCAAATATCAGGTGGGAGGTTTTCCGTTCAAGAGAACGTTCCTTAATTTAAGAACCACCTTTCAATTTCCTTCCTTGGTTAAACACCAATTAGACTGAATCTAAATCAGTGTGGATATACTGAATATCAGTATATCCCCTGTATAAAGAAATTAATTCACTTATACAGTACTTGCAGTGAGGTACGCTTAGAGCGAATCTCCTTAAGACAATTACGTCCCCGCACCGGTGTAACGGGTTTACTGGACGCTGCTCTCCCAAGATACAACCTCCTTCACGGTATTTGGATAGCACTACCAAATCACCGTACGGTCGAACCGTAGTCAACCAGTACCTTCACAGGATCGTTGAAGCAGCGGGACAAAGACAAATTTCGGGTGAATATTTGCCTTTACTTTGGAGAAGCACCCATTGTAGAGGAAGAAGGAAGGTTGAAGAATATTCTTCTTCAGAAGTCTTTAGATTCAGACAACAATTCTATTAAAAAATCTGTTGAATTTTCTGAGCCCTCTTTCAGAACGAATTTTGCAGAATCTTCTTTGGAAGTTGCTTCGGAAACTGACTTTCCCACTTCACGCCGGAAGTTGCTTCAGAACTCCACTTCCCAGTTCAGAACGCAGAATCTTGCTTCAGAACTCAGAGAGAGAGAGAGAGTATTTTCTCGTTTTGTTTGGTGTGTCTGAGAAAGAGAAACTGGAGCGCTATTTATAGCGCTCCACTCCAGGAGGGGCCAACGGGTCCGAACCCAACGAAAGGTTGCGACGGTTCGGTCTGAACCGTTGCAACGGTTCGACCCAACAGTCGCAAATGTTGGCAGTCCAACTGACGCGGAGCGGGTCCTGTTGGCAGGCGGTTTGGATCCGGAGCGGAGCGGGTCTGGTTCGGGTAGCGGTATGCTCGCAACCATACCCGTAGACCTGATTCAAAAAGAATCAGGCCGAGTAGGGAACCCGAACCCAACCCGAACCCGAACCCGGGCCCAGCCGCCGCTCAATTTTCTCTATTTATACACCACGAACTTCCATCCCATGGCCAATGTGGGACTAAATGCTTTTAGCTACCTTTAGTCCCATTTTGGCTTTGAATTAGGCAATCTTTAGACTTGAATATCTCATTCATTCGAAGTCGGAATTGAACATGTGAATATACCACGTTCATCCCCAATGGAAGGAGAACACACTCCACCATCATCCAATTGATTCGATCAACGGATCTCGCCATAATTCAACTCAAAGATTCACATTAATATTCTTCATATTCCAACACAACTTACCATGAATTTTATGACTCGGGAGAGCAAAAGCAGCATAGGGAGGGAGGGGGCTATTAGTTTGCTGTATATTTCAGAAACAGAAGCTACAATATTTTACTTATTCTGGTGCAGGGTTCCTATATGCCTAATCTAGTAATGCTCATTTTTTTAGAGGGTAAATTGCAGATAATCTCCCTCACTATACCCTAAAAACGTTAACAGTGCTCATATCTACAGTTCTCATCACCAAATGATGTAAATGCAATGCATCTACAACCCAATAGAATTGTAACCTATCATTCATTCATTCATTTTTTTCACTTGTTTCGAATAGATGTGATGTCTTCAATGAATCTAAAGATAGATGGCAATTTACAAGTATTCAACACATATATCCATGGCGTATCGGATACATATTCAATACAGGTACATGTCTTCCGTTGAAGTATTAGTGCAACAAAGGACGCATTATGGATATTATAAGAGTTCGCATTGCATGCTTTGATTTGAAGATGTTGCGCGTGCCTTGGCAACAACAAATGAGGAACCCCAATCAACAGAGAGAGATGCAGCAGAGAAGTACCCAAAATACAAAAACAAATAACAAGAAGAAAAATAAACACAATATTTAATGTGATTCGGTAATTTTCCGACGTCCTCGGGACAAGAGAGAGAAATCTTATTGATTCAATGATCAAGTACAAGTTTTTCGAGAGATACTATTCATGAGGGCTCTACTCCTTTATTTATAACCAGAGAGTCCTAGAGTTTTAGGAAACTATAATTGGATTCGCTCCCTTTTCAGAAACAAAGTCCGAATCCGAGCAGGAGAAGCAGATTCGCCTGTCGGCCGACCGGACGGTCGACCGACCCATCCTTTCGCCGACCGGTCGATCGACCGAAGCCAACAGAAATTTGGGCATGCCAGTTGGTCGACCGTTCTCCTTGCTACGGTCGACCGAGCAGTCGACCGAGCTGCGCCTGTGCACGTTGTGCACGCCGGTCGCCGTGCGGTCGGCCGGCCACTGCTGGCCTACATTTAACTGCCTTCTTGCTTCCTTTTGAATTCTGATCTCTCCACTACTTCTTCCGATAAGTTAAAAAACTCTACCATAGCTTTTATCTCCTCTCTCTCTACAGGAGAAATTGAAGAAAATGCCCCATTTGTTTGAAGGATTTGAAGGTTAGTGGGGCATCCTTCAAATTTATAGAAAAAGCCAAGTCTTTAAGGGGAACAAATGAATTTAAATTGATAATTCTTCAAGCTAAAGAGAAAGGCCTCAACATTTTGAAAGATATTTAGGGATTGAAAAAATCTTAATGAAGGATCCTTCCAGTTGAACTTAAGCTTTGAACTGATAAACTTTAGTTCACTTTTTCGTTCAGGATGTTTTTAACTGAAGAGAAATCTCTATATTTGTTGGGGAGGTTAATGATTTTTTCGTTAGGGATCTTGAAACCTTAGGTGAGATAATTTTTT
>JAVJIF010018701.1:0-67693 GCA_038442645.1 Agave tequilana | reverse complement strand
CACAGTCACCAAAATTGAAAGTTAAAGCCTTTACTTCAAATGACAGATTTTAAATGCAAACTCTCTCTAGTGAAGTGAAAACTTGGGTGATATTGTGACAGATGAAAAGGTAAGACCCTCTCCTTGTCACCTAAGCTTGACATAAGGCACTTATGTATATAAACTAGTCCTCTTAACTCATCATCAAAATTAACTTCAGAGAAAGAGTGAATATAGAACTGGGGGTGCAGGTGAAAGTATGTGTCAATCACATGGTCGCTGTCCACTAAAAAATCGTTTTACAAGCTTCTTCTAGCAGTTAGATGAGGAATGAAATGAGAGCCAGAAGCAACATGTTGAAAGGCAACAGACCCATATGAAGGGTGCAATGTCCCCAGATCAAAGGCAGAATATCATGGTTTCCAAAGATACATTAGGTTGATTAAAACCTCAATCTTTGAAAGAGTTTAGGCATAACCAAATTATTGTCCCCTGCACTAGAGAACTAAAACATGAGTGGGATGCCAAATCCATATGATAAAATATTACAAGAACATGCAAATAGGTCCACTTTGTATGGAATTACAATATAGTACCTCAACACTCCAAGCACATAAATGTCCATAAGAAACCATCATACCTATATCGTAATATTCTAACACACTATGAGAAGTCAAATCTTAGAATCCTTTACTATAAAATAGAGCACAAGTACCTGTAGCTTTTAGAACCATTCCAAAATTCTCTGAGAGAGAATACTCTAAAACCTAGAACCATGACTTATGTAATTAACTCACATGCATAAAAAGGATTCATGTAAAGATACATATTAGCTAAATAAACTCAAAGAACCCATATGCTCTTCACTGCCAATATTAATCAAGTCCAAAACACTCTCTGAATTTGGACCTCTGTACCAATAACTTGCCAAATATGACTTATAGCAGGTTACTGTTATGTTTAAAGGCATATAATAAGGAATTGTTTTTCAAATGATTTCATGCATCTTCTTATTGTATAAGTCCTTCTGAAAATTAAAATCCACCAAGTGTTTGTTAAACAATCAATTTGCCCCAATAGTGTTATATGGAGTAAGACAGTCTTTACTAGTATAGGTCTCCAGTGAATATGTCTTTCACTATGCTGGAAATTTAGCATATATTTCCTGCAGTTTGGACACAACTCCAAAACTTCCACACTTTGTTCCTGGACTGAGATTGTGTCTTTGCTTTATATCAAGAAGTACACAACCATAAGGTGTCTTCTTTCTATTCAAAAAGTTCAGTCTTCATTGGATACAATTATAGAATTTAAAATATATATATCTTACTCATACATTGTGAAATCTCAATATCCTAGCACAGTAAACTTGTCGTATAGGCTCTGCCTTAAGTTAACATTTTCTTTTATTCAAGAACATAAAGAGTAAATATGAAAACTCACTCAAACAACTCAACACTTCTTAAAAGAAATAAAAAAGTAAATGCATATGTTGCCAATTACATGATAAATTATGCTAAACTAGGAAATTTAGAACTTACTTTACTGCATATAGGCAAAAAATAAATTACAACAAGCATACTTAATGGGTAAGTAGCCCATAGAATGAATGCAGATCTATAACTGTGTGTTCTTAGAGTGTTTTTTGGAAAAATAAATATTTGTCATACACGACTCTAAAAGAAAAAGTCATGCATTAACCAGAGTTACCTTTCAATGTACTCAGGAGCTCCATGCTTAAAATGAGTACCACCTCCAGGGAACCACCACAGCTTACCATCTCATGCACCCAGTTTTGACCTCCTTTGACATCAGCAAGATGTGAATGATTCACATTACTGCGCCAAACATAATCCCTGCTAGTGGCCATTTTATTGGTATTTTATAGTCAGTGGGTGGGGGCACCAAGCAAAAACAAGCGCTTCTCTACAGGAGGACAATGGCTTTCAAGCTCTTCATTTTTTGAAATTTTAAATTTTGAAGCCAAGCTTCTAATGTATGATAAATCATGGCAAGGAATGTGCTCGTTGAATTCTAGTGGGCATACGTTCATCCCACTTTCAGGTATGAAAATTGACTTTGACCTAATGGTAAGAGCAACTCTATTTTGAATCTTGATGTACCTACATCAGACAAGAAAACCTATGAGATCAAAAGAAAAAAAAAAATCCATGTTGCTATAACTTTGTATGGTCTACATTAAGATTATATGAGAAAACAGTTTACTGTACATGCTAAGAAAGACATACATGGAACCAGCTGAACAGGTGGCACCTAGAATACTAAAGACCCCCCCCCCCCCCCAACCTTCCAAAAAAAAAAAAAGTGCTCAGACCGAACGGAATAGATGGAACCAAACACATCAAAGAAGCACTTTGAGTAATATAACTACTTAAAGACTAATCAGATTTTACAAGTACACTCAACATCCATGAAGGCAAGTCCAGAACATATAGGCTAGTCTGCGCTCACACATTTTTGTGCACATGCACCTGCAGAAACACAAGGTACAACTACACTCAGCTGTGCATACATATGCACGAGCAAACACGTATATGTATAATGTTGGCATATATGAATATGTGTATAAACATGTCTGTGATAAATATCTACATCTATATTTGTATGTAACACAAACATACTAGTGATATCTTTCACTGACCAGTAAGTCGTACAATTAGTGTGATGACAGGAGAGGGAAACAAGAAGATAACATCTATTTTCCTTGAAGAAAACTCATCGAATGAGTATATTCTGAATTGAGACCTGAGCTGTGGGGTTCACTTCACACAATCAGGGAGTCCAATTTGAAAGGTGAACGCCCCTGATAAAGTTAATTAGTTAAAGCTTTCCTATGGCTAGCAAGGAAAAATGCAGTAGCAACAACAGATAACTTAGCCAAAAAAAAAAAAAGTAGCAAGAAAAGGATAACTCGCTGCTCTTGCACTAGGGGTTGAGCAGGCTGTCGATCATGTTCAGATCAAATGCCCTTTAAGTAGATCTATTGGAAAGAATGGAAGGATTCATTGAAAATCAAACAGCATCCTGGAACTTTGAACTCAATGTAGGCCTCATGATGACAAAATAACGGTTAGAGCCAGGTCTCCCGGAGATCCTGGATAATTGGGTGGCATCTTTCTGCTTTGTGGGTCTTTCACAGGTCTGAAATGCACATTAAATAGATACCACGGGCGGCTTCACTACTGCGACACATTGTGCAGGGACGATGACCATTGCTACAGTAGCAAAGTAGCAGAAACTCCCCTTAGGAATTGCACCACAGGCTGAGTCCAATGCTTCAACGTTGACAGTTTTTTTTAAAAAAATAGATTTGATGTGGAGTGCTGCATTTTATTTATTTTTTGCCCCTACACATTGATATGACATCTAAATACTCAAGATTGTGTTTCGATGTAGGTCTATGGGTTCTTCTTCTCTTCGGTTCAGTACACAGCGCAAATATACTTCACAATTAATTTATTCGAATTATGAGAGCAGAATAAAGTGCTTCGGGTTCAATTTGTAGAAAGGGAAAAGTAAAGAACGCAATTTGGCACATCAAGGAAACAATTTTCTTCCAAAAACTTCAAATAGCTCAGATTTGACCCCAAAAAACCTCAAACAAATTCCAGAAGCATGCATTGTGCAATCCAGTGTCAAGATATTTGAATGGAAAATTGAGAGATTTGGTACCTTCAGAGGAGGAGGAAGAGGGGGAAGAAGCTGAGAGATCGACGGGAGCCTGGACGACGACGGGGGAGGGATTGGAGCCGAAGAGAGTCCCGGCGATGAAGGAGGCGACCATGAGGAGAGGGCCATCACCGCCAGCTGCACAGATCGAGAGTCGAACGCCACCGATGCCATTTTTTTCCTTTTTTTTCTTTTTTCCCTCTTTGTCGATCAAGATCGAGTGACTGAGTAGCAGTCTCTCTCTTCAGTCAAGTTTCTGGATTCGCATTAATTAATTAATAATTAATATTATTAAATTAAAATATATTAATTAATTAATTAATAATTATTAACCAGTATATCTTTACGCTGGGAAACCGAGTACAACGGCAAGAGAGTGCTGCGAGAGAGAGGAAGAGAAGGAGACAAGTAGAGAGAGACGGTTGAAGTTGAAGGGAGAAGAGGAGGAGGCTGGGGGGAAAAGAAGAAACTCTTTTTGTCTCTCGTGCGGATGAAGATAGATAAACAACGGACAGACAAAATTTGTGAAGGAGTCACGGAAGAAAAACCTCGCTTCGCTTAGTTTTTGATTAGCTAGTGTACCACATAGCAGTGTAAACGAGCGAAGAAGGGTGAAGAAGGAAAAAAAAAAAAAAAGAGAAGGGAGGCTCGCTGGAAGGAGGATGGGGAGGAGAAAGGAGGATAGCTAGGTTTTGCTGGAAGGAGAAGGAAGAAGAAGGATAGGGACGAGGCGAGAGAGATAAGGAGAGAGGAAGAAGAAGAAGAACCAGATGAGGAGAGAAGAAGAGAAGGAGAGAGATGAGGGTGTTGCCGGTGCTGCGCATGCTGCTTTGAGGTGGAGAGCAAGAGAGAGACAGGGGAGGATGAAGACAGACGGACGAATAAGTTTTGTGTATAAGTCACGAAAGAAAACTTCATTTTGATCGGTTTTGATTATAAGCCACCAGTCATTTATTTATATGGTATCTTATCGACTGATCCAAGTATAATATCTAACACTTGGCCAGAAATAGGACCATGTGGGGATTTTAAATTTGGATTGTGCTTTGGGTTGTTTACACTTGAAATAATTTCATAAGCAGAGGCCCATCCACAGGCCTTAGTTTAAGAAAAGACGTTTCCAGAAAGAAAAGCCTTCGTTTAACGCACAAATCACAAAGTTGTTTTGGTTTGCAACAGCTGGGCCAAAAATTTTCGTATAGTGCAGTTGAAGCCCATTGCAACTCCAAATATTAGCGAAAAGAGGCTCTCTCTTTTCTTTTTTCTTTTTTTTTAAAATTAGGCATCCTTACACTTCAGTTTGATTTGCACCAACAGGATTTGAGCAATCCTGCCAAGGATCAAATCTTACAAAATAGGCGAAAAGGAGAAGGAAAGAAATAAGAACTTTGTTCTAGTTTCCCATTGGCCTTCATAATGCCTCTGATCAATGCCAAGTACCTTTTTGTTTGCAGGGACCAATGCAAGCCTTGTATTCTGCATTCAACAATAGCCGTATCTTCTTTGATTGAACTGGGCAAAGGGTTAATACAAGCACAGTAGAATACAGGTACACAATACTTCAGGGTAGTTGTACAGTATATGTACTGTTCAAGTTGTTTTGCTTTGGCTGCCCCTTGTCTTTGAGCGAAGCCTGTTGGCTGCTCCAGAAAAGTTGCAGATGAGCTGAGAACTCGGGCTTCTTTCCTCAACGATTGCTGTAGGTTTGGGAAGCAGCTGGGCAATTTACCACAAGTCTGTGCACCTAATTTTATTAAGTGAAATAACTATACAAATATCTACTTGGGCTTTGGTTTTCAAAGATTTTGATTCTTAAGGATTCATAGAACCCCAACCTAACAAGCTATTAAATACAATTTTAAGATCCAAACCCAACAATTCAGATTGAGTTATTGAATTATCAAGTTATTCGTGCACTTAAAACAAAAAGAAGAAGAAGAGGAAAGAAAGTTCGGCACTTGCATGTGTTGTGTTTTGTGCAATGGTAAATGGAAGGACCTCTTTCGTATTTTGCAAAAAAGTTCCAGAGCTATTAGAATGAAATAAAAAACTCACATCTGTTGAATTCATTAGAAAACGTTTCTATATGATCATAAGATTGATGGTTTATACTAAATAAGATAATGCGTGCTCATTTTATGTCAAACATTTAACAATACAAGTGTATTCCAATAAAATTGGGAGATATTCTATTAAATATTATGATAGTACATGAGTGAATTCGGTGAATAGGATTTTTTTTTTTTAAAACTTATTTCAATAGAAAAGAGGAATTTTCTACGAAACCCCGAAGGTTAAAGGGTGTTATTGATAGTATGATCTCATAAAGCAAGTAGTATTTGTTCTAACTACATGATTACAAAGAACATTATTAACCTAAAAGCTTGCAAGTGCTCTAGAATTAGCATAATCCAATACAACTTGGTGTTGGATTGGATCGTTCAAGTCTGATCTGCAAGACAAAAGGCTAGTCAGGACTCGAAAGAGCTCCGATCTATGCCTCGACTTAAGACCGTTTGATGTATGAGTTAACTTGGTTGGAGGAGAACCAAATGACTAAGAAAAGAGTTGATCTTCTCTGATTGGTAGATTAGATAGGACATACCTTGTATTCTTTGAATATTATCTTGTATTTATATGCTTTAGTCGAGGGCATGTTACGCGCGCCTTGACAATAACCAATGAAGAAGCTCAACCGACACAAAGAGATGCACCAGAGAAGTACTTAAAAGACAAGAACAAATAAACAAGAGAGAAAGTCAACACAATATTTAATAAGGTTCGACAATCTGTCTACGTCCTCAGGGCACGGGGGAGAGATTTTATTGATTCAATGATTAATTACAATTTTTTCGAGAGATACAATTCATGGGGCTACAACCCTTAATTTATAGCCAAATGTTTGGTGGGAAAATTGAGGGTGTGTGTAAATTCTTTATTTGATTGTAAAGAAAATCACAACAGATCAATAATCCTTTTAAAAGAGAGGAAAGATATTTAAACTCAAATCCCCTTTGTTTAGTGACGGGTTCTTGATGTGGCGATGTAAAGTGAATCTTGTTTTCCGTTGATCGGGTGAACGTCGAGACCTCTTGGGAATTTCTCTTTAGACGGTGGATGAAGTAACACATCTTCTTTCCAACAAGAATCTCAAATAGACTTTAGGCAAGAACAAACTTGAACTCAGCAAGTTGTTAGAAGAGTTGAACTCTCTTTTTCTTTTTTAGCTCGAGATCTTGGTTTTTTACGGCTTATGACCAGAGTTCTTCTGACCAAAAATTTCTGACCCCTTTTCTATAGCAAACTGGGCTATTTATAGATGTTTCAGGGGATAAAAGTATCCCCTAGAAACATTCTATAATGGGGGTTAACTCCCTCATTTTGTGGGCAGTAATTGACCCAGTAATGAGGGCAGTTATAACCAAGACGCGGGCTTTGAGCCAAGTGTTTTGTTGCTGAAGTGATGCTTGAGAAACGCGAATTTCCAGTTCTGCGTTAAGCTTCAAGTGAGACTCGAACTTCGGGCTCTGCGTCTGGGTAGGATGTCTGAGATGTAAGTTCCAAATTCTGCATCTTGGCCATTGCAGTAAGGCAGAGACGCGGGTTTCGACCCTTGCATCTTGGTACTACAGTGGTGCTGAGACGCGACTTTCGAGCTCTGCGTCTTGGTTATTAAGACGCAGGTTTCAACCTTCACGTCTTGATGCTGCGCTAGTGGTTATGCCGCTTTGCGTCTAGAGTTTGGACTCCGCTTTCTGATGACTTCACTCTAGTGATTTTTGGATAGTCTACAGAACCCCCTCTAAAGTTTTCAATATTCCGCGGTTACTGGGACGGATTTCGAAATACTTTGGACTTTGGTCGAGTTCATACTTCTCATGATTGGACTGACAATCATTTGAGATGCCCTGGGTTTAATCCTGTTTGGAATGTGGTCTTCGTGAGTGTACTGTAAAACTCTTTGAAGCCACCAGAGATGATCGTGGTGAGTGTCTAGATACGCAGTCCAGACCTCCTCAGTACTTTGAGCTGTTGTTGGTGTACTGTTGAACCAGGGGTAAACAGTCGTCTGCTTGTGCCATTGTACTGTTAAACTGATTACAGAAGTAAAGACTAAATGCAAGTCTTGTAGACGCAGGGGTCGCATTACTCTAGAGACGCAGTCCTCACTCAGAGTGGGGACGCATCTATTAGTTTGCTGAAGAAACACAGCCTCTGGAGGGACGCGATCTTTGAAGTGAAGACGCAGCTCTCACCTTGTTGACTAGACGCAGCTTTGGTCTTGTTGAAGAGACGCGATCTTTGGAGGGACGCGAGTCCTGCATTCTGGGCGCGTTGCCACGTGTCTGGAAGAGTGAGGGGATATCTTTCCCTTTTAACGCGTGAAATTCGCATCCACTTAAGACGCTTGCGACGCGTCGGGCGAGGATTAGGCCTCGAGACATGCGCCGCATATTTCTGCAGATCACTGTGCCTATAAAAGACAACAGTCTTTCAAGAGTCATCATTAGACTCTTCTTCTTCTTCGCTGAGCTTTATATCGAGGGTTAAAAAAAGCTTAAAAGCTCTTTTCTAGTTTTATCGTCTTCAGCACCGATTTCACAGTCGAAATGGCTCCGAAGACCAAACCTGCTTCTTCATCCTTGAGCGCTATCGCTCCAGAGATTCAAATGGGCGGCTCTTCCAAGCAGGAGGCCCCCATTTCAGGTAATAAAATGGCATCTGAACTGTTTTCACCATTAAAGAGGCTTAAAGAGTTCTCTTAACTCTTAAGTCTCTTTTGAAGATGAACCACCAATGTGAGGCTCATGCCGTGTGTTGATTTTCAGACGCGGCTCTTGAATTGGTAGCCAAGACGCTGGTTTGACGATCTCCGCGCCTTCCTTCATCAACTTGAGTCAGTATCTGATTGTTGAACGCGAGCCTCGTTGAGCCCTCCGTTTTGAGCTTAATACTCAGAATTTTTTAAGTGTGGGAGGTTCAGACGCAGACATTCTATGATCATCGCGTCTTTAAGATCAGGTGCAAGTTTCACTGACTCTCGTGTCTGAGTCTGACACTTAGAAAAAATTTTAAGTTATGGATTTTGAAATGCGGGCTTCATGCAGGCCTCATACTTTTGAGTCTAGAAGCGGATTTTACTGATTTCTGTGTCTGTATTCATTCCTACGTTTGAATTTCAAACATCTAGTCATTTTCTTTCAGATTTCTAACTAAATGTTGTCTTTTTTGCAGTGTGATACTCTTCTAGCCCCATGTCCAAGAAGTGTCACTTTGGGCACGTGGGTGCAGCTGATCGTAATCTAACCTTCGTACTTCAGAAGACTGCTTCTGTGACTACTAGTAAGTCAAAGGAGCGAAAGGAGAGGATCTCCAAAACCAGTATGTGACCCTTCGGGAGATTATCTCTGACGGGCTATTCTAGACGGATTCCTGTACTCCGCTAAGAAAGCCGCTTTCTTCTTTGGTGACGCCATTGACGAGGATATAGGGTTCTGCATGATGGAGATTATAAGTAGCTTCGTCAGATAGGGGACAGGAGGTTCTTTCTTCCCAATATGGAGAGGATGTATTCCTTATCCTATCTTCAGCATATGTCTGTTCATCGCACGATGGAGTGGGATCTTTCCCGGTTTGTCTCTGGCTTGTCTCTCGGCAGATTAGGTGCCAAAGAAGTATACCCTGCTGACCATGGGAAAGATATCTTTGGTTTATTTCCCGGGTTAGTCAGGCCTGAGTATCTGAAAGGAGAAACCCCTCAGCTTGCCGCCACCTTCATCAATCAGTTCTTGAAAGTTAGGGGTGATTTTCTCGTCGATTTTCGCCCGCTCGGATGGGTCCATTCTACTGACAAATCATGATGGGGTAGGATGGTCGGATTTGTTCTCGTTGAGCTCGGGGCTCTGTTGCAACAGGTGGGATTATACCATTCGGTTAGGGCCGTACAGTATGACCTCCCGCAGAGTTCCCACAATTTTTATGGCATCTTGGAACATATAATCCTCTGACAGGCACATTTTTTACCCCAGTCGGAGAGATGGGGCTCGCTCTTCATGAGCTATATGAAGTCTCGGGGCTAGTTATGGGTGATGTCCCTTATGAAGAATACGTCCCGACTTCTGAGGAACTTCACCTCTTAAGGAAAGAGGACCCTCAGGTGTACAAGACATACTGAGAAGTGTTATGCACTCCATATCTGCGGGCAGATACCCTCCTGGAAGAACAAGGGTGTCAAGCAGATGTCCTGGGCGAGCTATCTGTTCAACGGCATAAATAAGAAAATTAGCTCGATGACTAGTCTGGCCCCTTGCACTGACAGAGAAAATTGCCGAGAGGATTATGCCTCTACAAGCTCCTACACTACCGAGTCGAACGAGGACACTTTCAGACCTGATACAGTTTTTAAAAGTTTTCATCACCAGGCCTGAGTTTTCATTTCTGACCGGGCTCTATTGGCGGGCTTCTTTATGCTGTGGCTGAAGCGTTGTGTGGTGCCAATGCTGTCGAATGAAGTAATCGTTGTCGACGTAGTATACCCAGCGGTCTTACTTGCCTACGGGAAGTCTATCGCTCTCCTTCCAGCGATGGTAGCCGGAATTCAGAGTGGATTGCGGGCTCCGGTCAAAAGCCTGTGCTAAGTGGAGGCCATTGTACAGGCAGGCCAGTGGTAGATTCAGAAGGAAGGCCGGAAGTAAAGACCCCTAATCCTAGGATTGAGCTTCCTTATACGTACCTGATGGCTTGGTACGTTATGCACTATCCCCCGCTGATGACGGCGGTGCCTTCCTACAAAGGCTTCGTTCCCTTCGTGCAGAGGCTGAAGAAGTCAAGCTGGTCTCATTACTACATGTTCTATGTTCGGAATTCTATTCTGAACAGTTCGAATTATCAGCTCGACCGTTGCTTCCCGAGATTTTCGGTGCGTCCTACGGGGATAAGTTGCTGACCTTGCGGGACCAGATGACTTCACAAGGCTACCATTATGAGTCTTCTGGTGGCTAATCAATATTCAGCCTGGATATCTGATCTTTCGGCAAGAAGATTCATGTACGATCGAGCCTTACGTCCCTAGTCGTTTTGCTCGGCAGTTCGGCTATGATCAATTATATGTCGGCAACCCTAACACTGGCCTCTGCTTCAGTGAAAACTTGTTCGAAGGTGCTCGGGCGTGATACTACAGTGTAGCTGGAGTAGGCCTGTCAATGGGTCGGGTTTGGGGCGGTATAGGTGGTACCATACCCGGACCCGTTTACCCAAGAGGGTACCATACCTGTCTCGTTTACCGCGGGTCCAGAAGGTGGGTTTCCATACCCGGACCCGCTGTACCCGCGGGTCCAGACCCGTTTACCTAGACCCATAATAAAAAAACATAAACAAATACAGTAACAAAAACACATGAAGAGAGGGAAAAAATTTTTTGTAAAGAGAAAGAAAGCATGTTTTAATATCAATAAAAGATAAAATGCAACCAGGTGCAAGAGGTGGAGGGAAAATTTCGATGAAAGACTCTAATAAAGAAAAAATTTAAAGCAACGCCCCAAATTTATTTGGGAAAACACAACAATAGAATCACCCACTAATCAATCAACAGTCTTCAATATTTAAAGCACAAAGGGATCATTTACTGATAGAGTCTTGAGAGGGTTTTAATTCTATTAGTATTATTTATATTTATATTTTGAAATGGGTAAATGGGTAATCGGGTCTGGATCAAGTAAAATCAAACCCATCCCATTTAATACTCGGGTATACGGGTATACGGGTAAACGGGTATGGGTCCAAAGCAACCCTTTCCATACCCGCTTAATCGGGTCAGGTCCGGGTCGGGTCCAAGTCTGGACCCGACACATTGACAGGCCTAAGCTGGAGGGACAAAAGCTGTTTTCAGCCTGCCTCAGAAGACGCCCAATTGTCACACCAGCCTCAGTTTCTGCACGTGATACTTCCTTGTTAGTAGGATGCCTGATTTTGGAATAAATACCTTTTGTATTAAGAGCATTAAGGCATCTTATAAAACTAAGTTGGAGTCCAACAAACGTATGTGAGGTATGAACGAGTATCAGGAAGCCGAGAGGGAAACATAAGGGGAAGCAGGGATGGAGCCAAGGATAGTAGCACCTAAGGAGCAACCCGCTAAAAAGAGTCGGCAGGTCGTGGCCAAACATTCCCGTGGCTCTGCTTCCAAGGGTGAGCCTAGCCCGAAGAAGGCCAAGAGGGAATCTGAGGCTGACGCTTTGATGCCTGAAGTAGTTCCTCCTGCTGTTGAGGAGCATGGGAAGGAAGAAGAAGAGGAGGAAGAAGTTCCCGTCCTTCGCTCCCGAGGTCTGCGCAGTAGGGGTCCCGTGATCCTAGAGGAGGGAGAGCTCGCAGGTGAACCTATCATGGCTGAAGAGGTCGAGCGACCCGAAGTCGACTTGGTGAGGAAGGATGATGTTAAGATTCCGGGAGTCTCCACTCAACCTGGACCTTCTTCAGCTCATAGGAGAAGGGTAGAGGTGCAGCAGCTTGGGTCTCCCAGTGTATTGATGCCCACCTCGCGGGTTATCGAACCCAGCCCTACTACCGGGATCTTCAGCGGTAAAGCCTCGATCGCTGATACTTCCTGTGTCGAGTTGTCATCGTCCTCGTTCGAAGAACATGGCTATTATTTTGGCGAGGATGTTGATTTTGGCGATGAACCTGCTCTCCTGACACAAGCAAATTCTCGCATATCTCAGAGGAAGAGATTCAGGGATACGTCCCTACGATCGTTTCGCCGATAGCAGGGATTGCCGCTACTGAAGGTATTTCCTCTGTCCTCCTGAACTGGTTCTCCATCAAGTTAGGAATGAGTTCTAACATTTCCTTTTGACTTTCTTCTACAGGGCTGGCTGCCGGTAGTGAAGCCACAACTTTTATCATATTGAGGAGATGATCCAGGAGCTGGCCCAGCAGGAGGGCCTTGAAGCTTCCGCTACCGGGATGCCTCATGAGGGTGCAACTGCCGAGGTCAGGGAGCCCTCATCCCCAAGTGGCTTATCCAGAGATTTGCCATCTTCAGATCCTTAACTTGGTAAGAGAAAACGGACGTGTTGGATACTCTCCTTTTCATCATTAGCACTGATGTTTAATGTTATGGTTTACAGAGAGCACTGGGGTAGTTCAAGTGGAGGATCCTGCGGCAAGCCTTGGTGCAAAGATAGCACAGTTTAAACTTCAGCCGGGGAACCCAGTGCCGTGGAGTTTGCTGTTGCTTCTGTTGCTGTGGAAGCTGCTACAACAATAACTGTCCCGGAGGTATTGGGGACGACCTCAATGTCTGACGAGCCTATTGTCGACCTCACCCCTACACAAGTTGAATCGGTTCCCGTCTCTTGTTCTGTCATGGAAAGGGGGTCCGAGAGTACATCAGCAGGGTTATCTCCAGCTAATGACATTATGGAAGAGCATGTCAAATGGTGCGACAATTTTTTCTTCCATGAGGTCCGTATCGACTTGGTCCTTTCTGGGGGCAGTTCCTTTGAGTTTGCCTGGATGCTTCTCGAGAATCAGATCGAGAACACTAGTCACACTGGGAGTCCTTCGCAGGTTAGGGCGTACCTAGTACTGGTGAACAGCTGGGGAGCCACCTGAAGGAGCTAAAGACCCTAGAGAATGCTGGCTCAATGGATGAGGCTCGGTCGACACTGAGTAAGCTCCTCGCCACTCAAGAGCACGAGCGAAAGAGATAGAGGAGCAAATGGCTGAAGAAGCCTGCCATCTCCAGCACTTCCAAGCCGATTATCGAAGACTTGTTGGCGATTCAAAGGAATCTGAAGTTATCATCCAAAGTGCAGAGCAAGTTATCATCACTGCTCATATTACTATTGCTAAGGCACAAGCCTTGATTGAAATCAACGAGTAGAAACTTGCTGCTGCCCGAAAAAGACTGGAAGAGTCGGAGGCTGCCAAGAAGCTAGTCCAAGAGGAACTTGCTGCTCACTCTTCTAGGTTGGAGTCTCTTCAGACACAACTGGCTATGAAGATATTTTTGTCCGAGGAAGAGTTGTGGGCCCAAGCTTTGGTGGAAGCCGAAAGGGCACGTTAGCACGAGATGCATCGCCTCCGGGAACAAATCCATTCTTTGGCGAAGCAGGATTATTAGCCTTCTTTTCTTTTTTGTATCTTCCCATTTTTTATAACACTCCATTTGTCGAACAAGAGTGTTTGTGTTACTTTTATCATTTTTGAGTCAAATAATAAAAGTTCTCAAGTTTGCCTCGTCTTTATCCTTTCAGACTCTTTTGCTGTCTGGATGAACCCAGTTTTCATAGTCGTATTCCTGACTATTTGTGAAAACGCAGTCCTTAGTTGTTTTGATAGGGTACGACCGTGAATAATAAACTCAGATTGCACTGAGTCCTTGAGCGAGACGCGGCTCTCATTTGTAGTGGAGACGCAGTTTTGGGCCCTCAAGAATGACGTGCAGGTCTCAGCTGGTGGTGAGAACGCGACTCTGACTCAATAGAAACGTGATTCTGGTCCCTTGAGAGGGCACAAACTCACGTTGTACTGAGTTCATGATTGAGACGCGGCTTTCATCTGTAGTGGAGACGCAGTTTGGGCTCCTCAAGAATGACGCGCGGGTCTCAGCTGGTTAGTGAGGACGCGGCTCTAACTCAGTAGAGACGCGACTCTGGTCCCTTAAGAGGGCGCAAACTCAGGCTGTACTGACTTTATGATTGAGACGCGGCTTTAGGACGCAGCCTTTAGGTCTATGAAAGGTCGCAGACTCAGGATGCAACCCTGAATAGTCGTGGAGGATGGTCCCAGCTTGCTGAGGAGATGCGGCTCTGAACCACTTTAGGAGACGCGGTTGTGGCATCTTCCGTAGGAATGAAAGGAACGCAACCCTCAGGTTGATGAAAGGTCGTGGACTTGTGGACACGACCTTTGAATCTGCGCCCGACGCAGCTTCCTAAGCGCCACATGCAGCCTATCTTAAAGATCTTGTTGGATCTTTTAATGTCAAGTCTGCGTTGACAATTGGAGACTTGTGTCCTTCGATGTTTCCCGAAGTGGCAATCCACGCGTCAGCTCCTTATTGGACTTGATGTTCGTGCGGGAATTAAGGCTGATGGCTTTGATTTTTATGCCATTAATTGTAAGCCTTATGGCTTGCCTATAAAGAGGCCTCATCCCCTTAACAGTCCATTATTTAGACTGTTTTCCTTTGAGAGTATGCGCTCTGAAAATCTTCGTCTTGATTTGTCTATCTTCCCTTCAAGGGAATGTGTTCCAATGACCAATAAGAACTTAAAGCTTCCATACTTTTCTTCAATCTTCTCCGAAGATTATCACTGTCAAGTGTTTTTAAGATCAAAAAGTATCGTTTTAAGTGCTTTTATGGTTGCGCCTTGATGAATAAAGTTCAATTTCTAGAGAATTCTTCCCCGGGTAGGAACTATTTGTCGCCATGAAGTACCCAGTCCCACTGAGTTTCCATTTTCCTGTCCATTGAAGAAATTCGATCTCTTGATCTTCTCTTGAAATCTGATTGATGCGGCCATGTTCGAAAGTCGCGTCTTTCAGTCTTCTTAATGAAGCGCGAGCTGACTGACTTTGAACTCTAACTCACAAATTCTTTGAACGCGAGTGTGATGAACTCTATACTTGGATCTTGAGACGCGAGCTTTGTACTTGAAGCACGCGTTTGAAGTTCTTAACTTAAGAGAATTCTACCTCTTTTGAGACCTCTGGACATAGATGTGGCAACCCATGTTTCTCAAACGCGGGTATGGCGACCTCTGCGTCGGGGTACCTCGCGTCTTATATCTTGGACGCGAGTCTAACACCAGATCGTGTTCAGATCTACACTAGTCAACTTCGCGTCTGAAGTTCACAACTTCAACCTCGCGTCTGCCCTTCAGCTTTTCTATTTCTGCCTTAACAAAATTTTAACCTTTTATTTTTTTTCTTGCAGGTTCTGGCAGCTTCAGTCAGTTTTTCGCATCTTCGCTGGGCTCTTGGGAGAATATTTCGACAGGCCAGCTTATTCGATTGGCGAGCACTCGGGGAATCAAAGCTCGTGTTCATGGGCAAGGAGGCTTCGCGTGGTTAATGTTACCCGTCAAGGTCTTATTGGACATGACGCGCCAGCACTGCCCCGGGTTTATACGATCACAGTGGGTATGGTGGTGCGTATGGTGTCCTTAAAGGCCGCAAGAAAGAGGATGTCACCAGTAAGGTTTCGGATCCTCCCTTCACCAATCTTACCCCCAGAAGTGAAATTGACGAAAAACTCATACTCATTGGATGACTTTCTAGTGGTGGAGATGCTCATTAAGCGAAGGATTACGACTCACACCAATTGGTCAGGTGGAATCAGAATGTTCCTCTGCATTTCGACCTCGAGAAACACCAATGTTCTCGGTTAGCAATGAGCTTCTTCAATGTTTACATCATGCATCATGATGTAATCAATACTCGGTCGTCTCAATACTGGTCAACTGCGACATAATTCAGTGGAAGAAGAGAGGAACTTTTCTTCGACGCTCTTCCAAACATCTTGTATTTGGAGCAATGTAGATGTCTTGAGGAGTGAGTGCTACCTTTCGCTGAGAGAGAAGAACTTCTTTGTACTCCTTTATTGTAACACTCAATCTTATTGTATATCTTGTATTGCTTTCATATGTTGAATATCAATAAAAGTGACACTTCTTCTTATCTTCTTATATGTCTTAAATTCCTTTTTTACATTGAAAATCAGACACATAGAAGTAGGAACTCTTGACTTGCTAAAAACGCGATAATTAACTTAACAAGTCAAAGTTGGAAAAAATTCCATTTCGGGAATTTAAGATTACTGTCAGAGGTGTGATATTAACTTGACAGGAATGTGGGTCAGAGGTGTGATATTAACTTGACTCAACGGGAACTTCAGCTTCATTTGGGAAGACTGAAAATATCACTGTCATAGGTGTAATGTTAAACTTGACAGTGAAGGTAATGCTAGAGATGTAATTTTGAACTTGACATTAATCATCTCGACTTCGATAGGGAAGTTCGAGGGAAAGTCATTGTCATAGGTGTATTGTTGAACTTAGCAATGAACTGGACACTAGAGTTGTGATGTTAAACTTAGCATCGCCCATCTCAGCTTCGATATGAAAGCCTGAGAAAAAGTAACTGTCAGAGGTTTAATATTGAACTTGATAGCAACTTAATCACTGTTAGAGGTGTGGTGTTAAACTTAACAGTAATTTGTCAGAGGTGTGATTTTGAACTTGACAAGAATTGGTTTGCGATAGGAGCAATTTCGAGGACTTGTCATTTTATTGATGAGAATTGACAAGTGAAATCTGGAATGTCAGAGGTGTAATTTTAACTTGACAAAAATTAGTTTGCGATAGGAGCAATTTTGAGAACTTGTCATTCTATTGATGAGAATTGACAAGTGAAATTTGGAATGTCAGAGGTGTAATTTTAACTTGACAAGTTGACGATTTGTGACTCCATGTAGAGGAGAGACAAGTGAAGTTTGTACTCGTTGGGGAGTATTAAAATTTTTTCATTGTCAAAAGAATAGTATTAAACTTAACAATGATTGTATTTGTGGACCTATCACTCTATGGAAGAGAATTGGTAGGGGATTTTGGGTGGAAAGTAAAATGAACTGTCAGAGGTTTAATATTAACGTGACAATAGTTGATTTCCTGAGACATAGGAGATTCGCCGTTAGAGGTGTAGTATTAACATAACAACGAGGATTTTAATGAGTTTTATCGTCAGAGGTTTAGTATTAACTTGACAGAATCCACTGGGGATCGGGAAGTTCGGCTTGTCAGAGGCTTACTGTTAACGTGACAAGTCCCAGTTTATTTTGTTAGAGAAATGAATATAGGTATTTTGTGGTCTTACCATTCTATGGGTGGGAATTGGTAGGAGATTTTAGAGGAGAGGATGGGACTAATTCCCCTAGGATTTTTAGCAAACCCTCAGCTATCAACGAATTTGGTGAGCCTTTACTAACTACCGTTTAAGTTGGGCTAGCCATGCTATTCCCTTCAGCATGATGAGTTATCGAAGACTTATGATGGACTTAAAAGCCAACATTTTCCTCTATCCTTAGCCATCGGAGGCATCGGATGTCTATAGAAGAGTAAGAGAAGAGCAACAAGGGTAAAACTGAAGTCTTGTACTTTATTTCTTCTTCAATATTTACATCATACATCATGATGTAACCAGCTCTCGATCTGTTCGACACTGATTGACAGTGATGTGATCCAGTGGAGGAAGAAAGGAGCTTTTCTTTGGTGTTCCCCCAAAAATCTTAGAGTTTTGATCAGAGGTGTAGTATTAACCTGATCAAGAGAAGAATGCTATCAAGGATAGTATTTCTTCAAGAATTTGTCGTTAATTGACATCATAAGTGTATTACCGTCTGAGGTTATAAGGCGATATGCTCCATTTGAATAGACTGACTCTACTACAAATGTCTCTCCCATTTGGGCTGGAATTTTCCCCTAGTCTGATGTGTCATCACCATAGGTCTTCTGATGGCTAAGACAATGTCACCTTTCTTGAAAGTTCGCTCTTTGACTTTCTTATTGAAGGCTCTGGTAATTCGAGCTTGATAGAGCTCGATTTACTATTGAGCTTGTAGGCGTTTATCATCCAAAGCCTCCAGCTCTTGGAGTCGCAGTCGATACTTCTCTTCATTTGTCATCTCTGCCATCAAGCCGACGCGTAGAGATGGGATCTGAATTTCCAGTGGGTGTATAGCTTCACACCCATATACCAAAGTGAATGGTGTAGCTTTCATTGGGGTTCGAATCGTCATGCTATAAGCCCATAAGCATTCACCTAACTTGTCGTCCCAGTCGCGTTGGCTTTTCGAGACGAATTTCTTGAGAAATTTTCTAATAGTATTGTTGAAAGCTTCTGCAAAGCCGTTAGCGGCTGGATAGTATGCTGTTGAAGACACGCTCTGAATCCTGAACTTGTTGCAGAACCTCTGAAAATCCTGGCTAACGAACTGGGGCCCATTATCATGAACAATCCGTCGTGGCACACCAAAGTGGTAAATGACGTGATGTTTAACGAATTTGACCACATCATATGCTTTTATCCCCTCAAGGGAATATCTTCAGCCCATTTAGAGAAGTAATCGGTTATAGCTAAGATGAACTGATGTCCTTTGGATGAAGGTGGGCTGATAGGGCCGACCACGTTCATTGTCCACATCTCAAATGGCTAGGTTGAGGTTGTAGAGCGAAGATATCCTGGTGCTTGATGGATAAAATTACCATGAACTTAATAGGCGTGACATCATTTGGCGTAAGTGATAGCGTCAGGGATCATCTTAGGCAATAATATCCCAGTCTTCAAAGTCGATCCCCAAGCTTCGGACCAGGCTGATGAGCTCCACACATGCCGTCATGCGCTTCTTTGAATACTTCTTTAAATACGACTGACCCGAACGAGTCTCTGTCACGAGCGGTTTATTGAGTTCTGCGATAAGGACGATTGTTTCCTCTTCCGAATCAGTTAGTAAGGGAACATCGATTTCTGCTTCTCGAGAAGAAGCGCACACCACATTGTAGGACGAAGGTTTCGCCTTGCCTTTAGACTTTCTGTTGGTAACAGTAGTCCACTGTTGGCCATCCATAAGGTCGGGATGAACCTGTTGGCCCAAGGTACAATCACCCGGTTTTAGAGTTTTGATGATCACAAAACATATATAGTTATTTGTACTTATTCAGTTTAAGTTTTTAAGATTATTTCAGGGTTCTTAGGTTTCAAGATGTTTCTTCCCTAAAGGAAGGTGGTGTGACTCAAGATGACTCAAATACAGGATCAAGAATTCAATTTACTCAACGATGCAAATGGAAAAGCTCGATTGAAGATCTTGTTATCTCCTAGACCCCTGTACACTTTTAGTATATTAAAGAGTAAGGATATGATAAAAGTGCTCAAGAAGTTTCACACATAAAATATACTTTTCAAAATACAAGGCTTTTGGTAGTATTGGTTTTGTCGCATGTTTTGTTGATATACATGTTTCATAATTTTTTAAATTTTATATCAAGTTTAGAACATGTATTTTATCTTCTATACCTTTCTACTTAACCCTCAAACCAATGAAAATTATTTTAAAAATATTTTCATATCCAAAAAAAATCTGTTTTATCTTATTTCAGGCCTTAACGGTCGACCGGCCGATCGACCGTCACTGTTTCAGGCCAACTCGGTCGACCGACCGGTCGATCAGGCCTTATGGCCGAGGTTGTGCATACTGTGCACGTCTGTCGGTCGACCGGCAACCCCTGCGGTGGGACCGACTGGTCGACTGATTGCAAGCCACTAACTCTCGGTTTGTGTCGGTTGACGGCCCGGTCGATCGACACTTCAAAAATCTCTTTTTTAAATGCCGGGCGGTCGACCGGAGCCAACAGCTTCTTTGCCAAGTGGCCTGCAGGTCGACCGGCCAGTCGACCGGTATCTATCCTGACTGACTCCAACGGCTCTATTCTGATTTGTTTTATTTTTTATGGGTTCCAACGGCTATTTCTTGTTTCCAAGTGGTTAAACTCACCCCTAATAACCTGGTAACACTTATGAATAGTGTTTATCCTTTGCTTATAAATAGAGGTCATGGGTCTTTTGTTTTGACACAAGAAAAACATCCAAGTTTCAAGTGTTTTCAAGAGAAGAAGTGTTTCATTGCTTTTCATTTTCAAAATTCTTTCTATTGCAAAAATTTTCAGTTGGTTTTCAAGTTTTCTAAACTCTTACTACTGAAATTTTTCTCTCACTTTACTTCTTGAGGCAAAAATCATACTCCACTTTATAAGAAGTTGTAAGAGAGGATTTGTGGTTTTCCTAGATCACCAAGTGATTTGTTTTCCCTTGAGTTGTGGTTCCTCTTGTGTGGAGGATAGTATTGTTGGAGTTGAGTACTCCGGTCTTATGTAGACCAATTGTAATCCCTTGGGTGTACGGTTCCTGTGTGGAAGTTCCCTTTGTGGATTTAGTGAAAATCCTTCATAGTGGTGAAGGCGGGGACGTAGAGCAGTGGCTCGAACCTCAAAACAAGTTCTCTTGTATTTGAGATTGATCTCCTTTTGCTCTTTGTTGTTTTACATTATTGTACTTGTGCTACTATTTGCCTTGTTTTTCATTATTGCACACATTTCATCTTCTTGCATTTTTGGTCTAAACTTATATCAACAAGGAAGCAATTAAGCACCTCAACTCATAATCTAGAGGAATCAAAGAGGAGAAGTTCTAGATCCCTTCACGGGGAATTCGGCTTCAATTTCTTTTTGAGTGACCCTTGAATCATACATCTTAACTTGTTTTTAAAAGTGCATTTGATTAGCATAACACCTATTCACCCCCCTCTAGGTGTTTTTCAATTGGTATCAGAGCTTTGGTCTCTACGTTCTTGGCTTAACATCCTTAGAGAGATCCTTTATTGCTAATCATTTTTTTCATATTTCATCCTCATACACACTAGTAAAGATGGCCGAAGGTATTAAGACTATGGAAGGTTAAGATGACCGTGTTTTTGCAATCCTTAGGAAGCCGGGTTGCAAAGGCGGTGACTAAACCTTTTAGCGCACCCCTTGGTGATGAGGACACTTGGTCCGATGTTACCACGAAAGAGTTTGACGCAAATGTTAGGGCACACTATGCCTTACTTCAAGCTCTTAATGATAATGACATTACTATAGTCGTACATTGCAAATCCGCATATGAGATTTGGGCTCATCTCTTAGTCACTCATGAGGGAACATCACGAGTTAAGAGGGCTAAAGTTGACCTCTTACATTCCCAATATGAAAATTTTACCATGCAAAAAAATGAATCTATTGATGATATGGTTACTAAATTTACAAAAATAACTAACGAGCTTGCTTCCTTAGGTGACGGCATTGACAACGATCAAAAGGTGAGGAAGATCATTTGCGCACTCCCTCCATCTTGGGAAGTCAAAGCTACAACCTTGAAGGAGCTCAACGACAAGAAAGAAATGGAGCTCATTAGTCTCATTGGGAACCTCAAGACCCATGAGATAGAGAGAAAAGTTAGAGAAGAAATGACTCCTCTAAAGAAGAAAGCATTCGTTTTCAAAAGCTCTTCCACCTACTCCGATGAGTATGATGAAGAAGAGGATGATGAAGATCTCTCTCTTCTTATGAAGAATGTTCGGAGAATGTACAACAAAACAAATTTCAAAATAGAAGAAGATGGCAAGGAAAGAAAGAAAAGAAGATCATTGCTTCAATTGTTAGAAGCCGGGACACATCGTTGCGGAGTGTTCGAAAAATAAGAGCAAACCCTCCACCTCCAAGAAGTCATACAAGAAGAAGGTTTTAAAGGCTACTTGAGATTCGGAGAGTGAATTCGAAGAAGAAGTTGACACGACTGACATGTATTTCATGACTAATGAAAACACAAATAAGGTAATCCCCGAATCATCTATTGAAGACTGTGAATTATCCATGGATGAATTAGGAGAAGCTTTTGAAGAATTATCTCATAATTATGATTTCCTTAAGAAGAAATATTTAAAAATGGAAAAGGAAAATGAAACTCTTAACCACAAAATTTTCATGCTCACAAAAGAAAAGGATGAATTGTTTTCAACTCTCACTTTCACTCAAAAAGATTTTTGATGCTTATAAGATTTCATGTAAAGCTAAATTTCCTTTGACAGATAAAGATGAGATTTTCATGTTAAAGGATAAAATTAACTCTTTGGGAGAAATTTTAAAGAAATGTGAATGGATAAATCTAGATTGGAGGCTATGTTTCCTAAGAAATATATCCCAAAGAAACAAACTTATGCTACACACATCCATGCTCAAAAGTCACAACATTTGCACTCTCATCATGCCAAACATTTGCACAAACTAAACAATCACACTCCTCGCACTCATCATGCATTCATGTATGGTAAAATTTATGCATGCACTTAGTGTGACCGAAAGGGTCACTTAGCTAAATTTTGTTTGATAGAATAAATGTCTCAAATAATCATGTTTGGGTTCGTAATGCTAACATTAAAGGACCCAAGAAAATTTGGGTACCAAAGTCAACAATTATGTTACATGATGTAGGTACACTCCATAGCTCAAAGGCGTAATGGGTGCTCAAAGCACATGAATTCGGATATCAACAACTTTGCAACCCCATCAAGATACCATAAAGGTGGCACCGTCACCTTCGGAGATGACTCCAAAGGAAAGATTGTTGATATAGGTAACATTAAACTTGGTTTATCTCCTATGATTGAAAATTTTGCTTTAGTTGATGGCCTCAAGCATAATCTCTTGAGTGTTAGTCAACTTTGTGATAAAGGTTTTAATTTGCTTTTTGATTACTTAACTTGTAATGTTTTGATATACAAACTAATGCATGTATACTTTCCAGATTTCGTGAAAACACTGTATACATGATTAATATGTCCAATATGCAATGTAATGCCACTTGTTTGAACGCCTTCAATGATGAATCTTGGTTGTGACATAGGAGACTAGGTCATATTTCGTTTGATCATCTATCTAGAATAAACAACAAGGACACGGTGAAAGGTATTCCTTACTTGAAATTTGAAAAGGACCGTGTCATGCCCCGCTTCCAAAATACACTAAAGCAGAGACGCGACACGAGTCGGCGATGCATATACGCAAGGAAAATACCTCATGTATACGCGCTAAGCCTTAAGTAGCCCGAAACAAGCTATAAATCCCAACTGTAATAAATCATGATTACTACAACATCACATATAAGCATCCACACATGGTATCATATAAATCAAGAACTAGAATAACGACTGAATCTTATATAACGAGAATCAGAAAATAATATGAAGACAAGAAAGATAGAAGACCGAAATCGAATAGAGAGAAGATCCAGCTCTTCGCGAGGCGTACAGTCTCATCGAACACCTGAACAATAGAAACAAAGTGTCCAATATCTGGACGTACAAATTCAGGGTCGTCAAAAAGCGACCTGGTGAGTGTGCGTGTAAAGAAGAGAACTCATGCATATAAACAATGTGCACAGAATATATACAAGATAAACTGCAGTCATAAGATAACTAAACAACATGATAAACAAACAACTGAAGGATAACTGCATAACAACATGAATGAAGATATAAGGCAACTATTACAACTGTAAACAAACAACTGATGTCAAGATGTGTAACCTACCATATGTCACTAGTCTGGTTGGTTGTTATTAACCTAACTAATGTAGTACTTAGCTGTGTCCCAAAGCCATTTCCCCACATATTAAACAAAGTTATCATTGTTGTAACTGCCTGCCAATATAGTACATGTGTTTTGGAAGGGTACCGTGCATGCCCGGTACCACGGTCTAATACCCCTGGCACTGAACCAGGATAAGCCGTAAGGCTCTAATAACTGAAGACCATAATCCGGACATAGCCCTGACAACTGACAACTGAATAGGTCGCCAGTACTACCTTGGTTCCCCATGGTTGGAACCCACAACTCGATACCATAATAAGTCCTTCCAAAATACACGACATGCATCATCAGGCAATTACCCCTGAACCCAGGGTTATGGTGTCTTTTATTAATAAGCAATAATTTGAGTTATTATTAAAGAGTAACTATATCCCCAACAACTACTAATGTCAATACTAGCTGATAATCTGACAACTGACAACTGATAACTGATATCTGACAACTGAGTAGCTGTGACATCTGAAATAAGATACTGGTGTTTTCCATTGATTTACAAAGGGGAAAACTTAAAATAAAAAGGGTCGAGGAGCTAATTTACAAGTAATACAGAAGATTACAAGTAGATCTCCTCAGAGATTCTGGAGAAGTGTGCCGATAGGAGTCTGGTCAGCGCGCGACCACTTTGTCCTTTTGACGATGCGAGCGATGAAATTCCCTTCTCGCCTGGTTCGGGGAATCAGAGATCAGAAGATTAGTAGAACCCTCTTGTTACTTCTCAAAATCGCCTTCACTTAGGAATTCCTTCTCGCCTGGTTCGGAGATTCCTTGAGAAGAAAGTATTAGGGTATCAGCACCCTGATTAGAGAAGTGATTCTCTAAAAGTCTCTGAATTCAAGAGAATAGATCTCTGTTTGTGCACGGTGCGTCCTCTCGAGAAGTCTGCCGTCTCTCTGGAGCGTCTCTCCTGTGTCCTCTCCTTGTGCCCCTGGTGGGCTATTTATAGGGAGAGCAGGGGTATAATTGTCCCTTGAAAATATAAAAACAGATTGAATCAAATCTGTTTAAATCTGGAAAGTAGCCTTGCTGCGATGCTAGGATCAGCTTCTGCGAAGCTAGAAGTAGCAGATTGGTTGATCCTCTTGATCTGTCTTGATCCTTTCCATATCGTTGAAGGATTTTCCCTGATCCTCTTACTCGTCTTAGAAGAGTCAAGAGATTATGGCAATCAACTGTCAAATTTGATCCCAGATCTGATCTTGATTAGATTTGGTCTTGATTCGATCAGATTTGATCTCATCCTGAGATTTAAATGGTCAATAGGTTGACCATAGCAGACCTATAGCGGAGCTGCCGCGTCGAGCTCACAGCCCAGCTTAAATTAGCTTTAACAGCTACCTTAGGGATCATTTTCCCTTGTTCTTCATTTTGCATCTGACTGATCTGCAGAGAAGGGCTCCAGCCCAGCTTCCCAGCGAAGCTATCACTTGAATAAGGAAAGATAATCGCATGCTTGTTTAGTTCGCCACACAGGCAAAACTTGGGACTTAGTCTCTTCAATAGTTGAGCCAGTCTTGCCATATAGGTGGGGTCAAGACTGCGTCCCTCAGGATCAGTCTGGCTTAGCCGTATAGGCGAGGCTAGGACTTGGCTTGTGCTGAGCTAGCCCATCATCTCTGTGCAAGCGAGGCTATCTTTTGCTTAACTGAATCTGAAATCCATCCTGCAACTGAATCGGATATAAATTGCTTCGCCCCAAAAATTTGACTTAGCATTTCCTTTTACTTACTGCTAACTTGTTTCAGTTTGCATTGCAGTGGGTTATGTTCGCCATTCTCTTGACTTGATGAAAGAGATCAAGAAGTTGCCTCTTGCTTTTCCAGTTGAAACTTTAATTCTAAGCAGGAGGAACAAACTGGGGCAACTGATGTGTGTTCCCAGAAGAGGTTGGCAGTCGCTTATCCGAGATGATCCACTTCGAGGCGAGGCTGGTAGCCGCTTATCCGAGATGATCCACTTCGGGAAAGCGGACGTCACCTGTAAGGTCGCGGATCTTCCTATTGCCAATTTTCATAAAGAAGATCCAACCTGCTGGTGGCGATCAGTCCTTTACCAATTTTGATTGCGGAAGGTTCAACTTCCTGGTGGCACCATCTGTCCTGGTGGCACCATCTGTTCTTATGCGAAGGCTTACGGCCTTGTACAGGAGGAAGGCTTTTCGTGTCCAGTTGGTTTCGCTTGGAAGTAGATAAGACCACTTGTATGCCTTTTGAGCAAATGATTCTGTTGTATGAAACACAACCTTGATGTAGTAGTATCAATGTATCTTCCCTTTTAAATCAATAAAGGTTTATTTTCTGCTCATCTGATTTGCTATGCCTTCTCTTTTGATTTGAGAACACTTGAATTGGTCCGGCGGAGCTAGACTTCACGCGAAGTTAAAGATAGAATCCTTTCTGAATTAGGAACGCGCTTCCAGCGAAACTAGCATGAGTTTCCCGCGAAGTTCGGACTGTGCTTTTAGCGAAGCTAAGGCAAGCTTTTTAGCGAAGTTACTGATACATCGCGCGAAGTCCGCATTTGACTCGTGGCGAAGTTAGCCCTTAGTGGGGCTAAATCAGTGCTTCTCGGGAAGGCGCTTTAGGCGCCGTTTCAAATTAATTTGAAACGACAGCCTGTGCTCTTATCGAGGCGTCGTTTCAGGCGATCATCAGCCTATAAAAGCCCCATCGGGCTGAGAGAGAGAAGACATTACTTCTCTTTGAATTTTCTAGAGTACTTGACTCTTCTCTTCTTCTTCTTCTTCTTTGTTCAAGAGTTCAAGAACTTCTACTGTTCTTCAATGGCTCCCAAGAGACGAGCGGGAAAAGAAGTGACAACTTCTGCAGCGAAGGGTCCTTCTCCTCCTCCGGTCGTCGAACGACCAATCGCCGGTAGGGATCTTTCCCTTTCGATTAGAGACTGCCGCCCCTCTCTTAAAGCCAGTTCCTGACTATCTTTGGATGAACCCAAAAATGATCAATTATGATCTATTATTCTTAGGGAATTCAATTCCCTGAATTTCCCCTCACTTTCTGATCGGGAATCCAAGAACTGAAGAGTTCTTCTTCAATCTTCCAAGCGAAGCTATCTCTTAGGCGGTTTACATCCTGTTGAATAACAAGATGCGAGGCTGTCCTTTGAAATTTGGTAGAAAAGGACCTTAATGCCCTTAAAATGATCTTTAAACCATAATATCCTCCTGACGAAGTTAGCCCTTGGGCTGTGTTGCATTATGTTGTGCTAAGCTTCTAGAGCGAAGCTAACACTTAGATATTTTCCTGTATCCTGCCTTCGTGTGAAGTGCGGAGCTACTCTATAGCTGCGAAGCTAAGCTTCGGGGCGAAGCTATCATTAGGCCAGCTTCGCTCGGAGAGCGAGGCTATGCCTTAACAAAAGTTGCATTCTTGTTTTAGCCTCTGATGAACTAATCAGTTTTTCTTTGTTCTTGCAGTGCACTACACTCCTGGCCCTTTGAATAGTCGATTTGGCACGGCCATGGGGTTAGATGGCAATGTTAGCCTGCAGTTCCAAGGGCAAGCTTCTCTGTTCAGCGAGCAGAGCTCTCCTGCTCGGGACACGCTTATATATGGTGGGGACCAGCGCACCATGAGGAGCATTTTGACTACTGCTCCTCTTGAAGATTCTGACCGAAGGATCCATCGTAAGCCCGGCTTCATGTTTGAAGACGCGGTGCCAGACCATAATCGCCAGCTGCTGGGCGGAGAGGGGCAATGGATTTTTCAAATGGATGGCGAGAAGTTCTATCTTCCGTCAAGAAAGCAGCACTTTCCTCTGTCCTTCTTCCAATGCGTGACGAGGGCTCGGAAGATGCCGTGGCAAGTGAGTCGGAGTATCGAATCCGTCCACGTAGGAAAATTGATGCTTCATTCTCCTGGTTATGCAAGAGCAGGGCCTCCTCATTGCATAATGGGCCTACACCCTGGGAATGTACTGTGAGAGATCCCAGTAGGAGAAAATCCTGCAGTAGCACAGACTTTTGGCAATCAATTCTTTAAAGTTTATGGGAACTACTCGGCCACTGATTTCAGAACTCCAGGCTGGATTCATCCTCGAAGGCATGGTGGAGAGATTTGACTTTATATGTCCTTGCTCATTTCGAGGAGGATCTGGGGAGGCTGAACCTTTATGAGGCCGTCAGGGCGACCTGCTACGGCATTCAAATGAGCGTAGCGTGCTTCTACGCCATCTTCGAGTTATACTGCCCGGCTACAGGGACCTTCACCCCTGTTGGCGAACTGGGCATGGCTCTGCATGAGATGTGGGAAGTCTCTGCTCTGCCCTTGGGATCCTTCCCATATGAAGAATACTTCCCATGTGAGGCGAAATTGGCTCTTCTAGAGAAGCAGGAGCCCGCCTTATTTGAGACCTACCGGGAGTTAATGTGCCATTTGTACATTTGCTCCAGTATGCATGGGAGCAATAAGGGAACTTCATGCAGCTTGAAGAGCTGGGGAGATTATTTGTTCCCCGATATGGAAAACACTCCTGAAGCGGCTCATGTGGAGTTGCTGACGAGGACATCTTTAGTCAGATGCAAAAGCATTCTCAAGGGGATCTAATTGTGGAAGAAGATGACGGCCCCTATGAAAAAGGCAATGTTCTTCGAAGTTTCCATCACTAGGCTCGTCGGCTGATGTCCCGAAAGGCACTACTGGCTGGTTTCTTGACGGTCTGGCTGAAGAGGTGTGTGGTGCCGTCTTCTTCGGGCGACATCATTCATCCGACTGTCTTATTGCCCGCCGTTCGTTTAGTCTATGGTCGTTCTCTGGGACTTCTTCCGGCCATGGTGTGCTGTATTCAGAGAGGCATTCGCGCACTGACGGAGGCTTTCTGTAGGCCGCCAACGATGAAACGTGGAAAGGGGACTATTTTACCCCGCGACGGACCCAACCCCAGGATAGGTCTGCCGTACACTTATTTGATGGCGTGGTTCACCCTGCACTGTCCCTCCTTGATTGAAGCCGGTGAGGACCCCCCAGAGGGTGTTCGAATGGCGCTTCTTCGCCGATTCGAAGGATGTTAATGGCAAAAGACTTACGTGGCTGAGACTTGGCTATCTGCCGGTTCAGAGGTCGTAATGACATAACCGATTGAGAAGCCACCAAGCTTAAAGTATTCCTTGACGGACTGAAAGGTGAGATTTGGCTATTTACCGGTTCAGAGGTCGCAATGACATAACCGATTGAGAAGCCACCAAGCTCGAAGTAGTCCTTGCCGGACTGAAAGGGTGATACTTATCTTTTGTAAATGTCAACAAGTATCGAGACTTGTCTTTTGTAAATGTCAACAGGCTCAAGGTTGAGACTTGTCTTTTGTAAATGTCAACAAGCTCAAAATTGAGACTTGGCTGTCTGCCGGTTCAGAGGTCGCAATGACATAACCGATTGAGACGCCACCAAGCTCAAGGTAGTCCTTGTCGGACTGAAAGGGTGATACTTATCTTTTGTAAATGTCAACAAGTATCGAGACCTGTCTTTTGTAAATGTCAACAAGCTCAAGGTTGAGACTTGGCTGTCTGCCGGTTCAGAGATTGGAATGACATAACCGATTGAGACGCCACCAAGCTCAAGGTAGTCCTTGTCAGACTGAAAGGGTGATACTTATCTTTTGTAAATGTCAACAAGTATCGAGACCTGTCTTTTGTAAATGTCAATAGGCTCAAGGCTGAGACTTAGCTGTCTGCCGGTTCAGAGGTCACAATGACATAACCGACTGAGACGCCACCAAGCTCAAGGTAGTCCTTGTCGGACTAAAAGGGTGATACTTATCTTTTGTAAATGTCAACAAGTATCGAGACCTGTCTTTTGTAAATGTCAACAGGCTCAAGGTTGAGACTTGGCTGTCTGCCGGTTCAGAGGTCGCAATTACGTAACCGATTGGGAAGCCACCAAGTTCGAGGTAGTTCTTGTCAGACTGAAAGGTGAGACTTGGCTATCTGCCGGTTTAGAGGTCGCAATGACATAACCAGTTGAGAAGCCATCAAGCTCAAAATAGTTCTTATCGGACTGAAAGGTGAGACTTGGCTATCTGCCAGTTTAGAGGTCGCAATGACATAACCGATTGAGAAGCCACCAAGCTCAAGGTAGTCCTTGTCGGACTGAAAGGGTGATACTTGTCTTTTGTAAATGTCAACAAGTATCGAGACCTGTCTTTTGTAAATGTCAACAGGCTCAAGGTTGAGACTTGTCTTTTGTAAATGTCAACAAGCTTGAAATTGAGACTTGGCTGTCTGCCGGTTCAGAGGTCGCAATGACATAACCGATTGAGACGCCACCAAGCTCAAGGTTGTCCTTGTCGGACTGAAAGGGTGATACCTATCTTTTGTAAATGTCAACAAGTATCGAGACCTGTCTTTTGTAAATGTCAACAGGCTCAAGGTTGAGACTTGGCTGTCTGCCGGTTCAGAGGTCGCAATGACATAACCGATTGAGACGCCACCAAGCTCAAGGTAGTCCTTGTCGGACTGAAAGGGTGATACTTATCTTTTGTAAATGTCAACAAGTATCGAGACCTGCCTTTTGTAAATGTCAACAGGCTCAAGGTTGAGACTTATCTTTTGTAAATGTCAACAAGCTCGAAATTGAGACTTGGCTGTCTGCCGGTTCAGAGGTCGCAATGACATAACCGGTTGAGACGCCACCAAGCTTAAGGTAGTCCTTGTCGGACTGAAAGGGTGATACTTATCTTTTGTAAATGTCAACAAGTATCGAGACCTGCCTTTTGTAAATGTCAACAGGCTCAAGGTTGAGACTTATCTTTTGTAAATGTCAACAAGCTCAAAATTGAGACTTGGTTGTCTGCCGGTTCAGAGGTCGCAATGACATAACGATTGAGACGCCACCAAGCTCAAGGTTGAGACTTGTCTTTTGTAAATGTCAACAAGCTCGAAATTGAGACTTGGCTGTCTGCCGGTTCAGAGGTCGCAATGACATAACCGATTGAGACGCCACCAAGCTCAAGGTAGTCCTTGTCGGACTGAAAGGGTGATACTTATCTTTTGTAAATGTCAACAAGTATCGAGACCTGTCTTTTGTAAATGTCAACAGGCTCAAGGTTGAGACTTGACTTTTGTAAATGTCAACAAGCTCGAAATTGAGACTTGGCTGTCTGCCGGTTCAGAGGTCGCAATGACATAACCGATTGAGACGCCACCAAGCTCAAGGTAGTCCTTGTCAGACTGAAAGGGTGATACTTATCTTTTGTAAATGTCAACAAGTATCGAGACCTGTCTTTTGTAAATGTCAACAGGCTCAAGGTTGAGACTTGTCTTTTGTAAATGTCAACAAGCTCGAAATTGAGACTTGACTGTCTGCCAGTTCAGAGGTCGCAATGACATAACCGATTGAGACGCCACCAAGCTCAAGGTAGTCCTTGTCAGACTGAAAGGGTGATACTTATCTTTTGTAAATGTCAACAAGTATCGAGACCTGTCTTTTGTAAATGTCAACAGGCTCAAGGTTGAGACTTGTCTTTTGTAAATGTCAACAAGCTCGAAATTGAGACTTGGCTGTCTGTCGGTTCAGAGGTCGCAATGACATAACCGATTGAGACGCCACCAAGCTCAAGGTTTTGATGGAATTTGGGAAAAGGTCTCGTTTTCACGGGGAGAAATGAGGAAATCACTGTCATCGGTTTAATGTTAACGTAACAGTGAAATGGACAGAGAGATTTGTATATGTGGCATTACCATTCTATGGGTGAGAATTAGTAAGTGACTTTGGAGAGGGAATCAAATGGGAACAGGTCCCTTGGGATTTTAGCAAATCCCCAGCTGTCAACAGGTATGATATGCCTTTACCAACTACCGTTTGAGTCGGGCTAGCCATGCTATTACCCTCAGCATGATGAGTTATCGAGGACTCATGTTAGGCTTAAAGGCCAACATTTTCCTCTATCCTTAACCGTTAAAGGTGTTGGATGATTTGGTTAGTGCATGTGTAACCTTAAATCTCCTTTGAGACAACCAGTGCATGACCAGGTTCCTACTGGTTTATGGTTGTATGATCCCATTTGGAGGAAGAGAGAGAGCTCTTTATGTGTACCTTGAATTTGAAGGTCTTGATCAGAGGTGTAATGTTAACTTGATCATGAGAAGGTCCTTAATCAAGGATAATACTTCTTTAAGAACTTGCCATTGATCAGCATCATGAGTAATCGCCATCTGAAGTCATAAGGCGGTATGCTCCGTTTGAATAGACTGTTTCTATTACAAACGGCCCTTCCCATTTAGGCTGAAATTTGCCTTTGGTCTTGTGCGTCATAATCATCGGTCGTCTGACGGCTAAAACCAAATCTCCCTTCTGGAAGATTCTCTGTTTGACCTTCTTATTGAAGGCTTTTGAGATTCGAGCTTGATACAACTCGATGTGTTGCTGAGCTTGTAGTCGCTTCTCATCTAAGGCTTCGAGCTCTTGAAGGCGCAACCGATTATTATTCTCTGATGTGATCTTAGTCATTAAAGCGACTCGTAATGACGGCATCTGGATTTCCAATGGTATGACTGCTTCGCATCCGTATACCAGAGAAAAAGGCGTATTGCCTGTCGGGGTCCGAACCGTGGTTCGATAGGCCCAAAGACATTCACCAAGCTTTTCGTCCCAATCTCGCTTATTCGAGGAGACGAACTTCTTGAGTAACTTAATGATTGTTTTGTTGAATGCTTCCGCCAAGCCATTAGCGGCGGGATTATAGGCAGTTGAAGCCACATTCTGAATTCGGTATTTATCGCAGAACCGATAGAATACCTGGCTTATGAATTGGGGACCGTTATCATGGATGATCCGCCTAGGGACACTAAATCGATGGATGACATGGTGTTTGATGAAATTAACCACATTAGAGGTTTTGACTTCAACCAGTGGTATAGCTTCCGCCCATTTTGAAAAGTAATCGGTTATTGCCAGGATAAACCGGTGACCTCTTGTCGAAGAGGGGCTGATTGGCCCTACGACATCGATTCCCCATGCTTCAAATGGCCATGAAGCAACAGTTGGGTGGAGCAACTCTGAGGGCTGGTGTATGAAGTCCGTACGAATCTGGCATGCTTTACACCTTCGTGCATATTCGATGGCATCGACTATCATGATTGGCCAATAATATCCAAGCCTATGTAGTCTGTCTTTAAGTTTTGGACCTGGCTGATGAGCTCCACATATGCCGTCGTGTGCTTCTTTAAGCACTTCTTGTGCCTCTGAATTAGAAAGGCAACGGAGGAGGACATCGTCATATGAATGACGGTAAAGTATCTTCAGGGTTGGATCGTAATAGAAACGGAGAGACATTCGTCTGATAGATGCCGCTTCTTTAGGATCGTCTGGCAGCAGACCATGTAAAGCATAGTCGATGAGAGAAAATCGTCAATCTCTCGGCTCAAGATCCGTCGAGATATTATAGACCTCTCTGGTTCTTAACATATTTTTAGAGCAGACAAGGTGTCGGGTCGCCACTGTGAGGTGATACTCGGTGTCGACTGGCAAGGCTAGTGTTGTTACTAATGCAGCAAGAGCATCCGCCTTAGTATTCTGAGATCAAGACACATGCCCGATGTAGAAACCTTCAAATAGATTAGCCAATTCGATGACTGTGTGATAATACGGCACCAAGTCTTCATGGCGGACCTCATATTCGCCTTTAACCTGATTGATAATCAGTTTTGAATCGCCGTAAGCTTCAAGATAGCGTACCCCCATTCTGTGGGTGAGTTGAAGGCCAATAAGTAGAGCATTATATTCGCCTACATTATTGGAGCATGATTCCGTCAGGGTGAATGCTCTAGGAAGGACGAACACAAACCCCACGCCGGCAATGATCCTGCCTTTAGGATCTATTCGTGATGCTCCATCGAAGAACATCTGCCAAACTATCCTCCGCTGTAAAGGTAATAGCAGGTACCCTCGACTGTACATGATGGCATTCAGGGCAAGAGGACTGAGCATCATCTTTAGGAATCTCTGGCATATATGTCAAGAATGATTCTGAATTAGTCAGTGCATCTCTGAGTGCTTCTCTCGTCTCTTTTGAGAGACGAAGGAGCTCGTATATTGTAATACGAGCTGGGATATTAGCCAGCTGGGCCAATATGTCAAAACGAAAGGGTGTGTCGAGCCCTGGGCCTAAAGGCTTCTTCAGGACATGGTCGAACCGGACCTCCTTAGGCTTCTCTTTACCCTTGGTTGGAATCGAAGCGGATGCTGGTACTTGTACTGACATCGTTTGCTATTGTGTCTTGTCAGTAGCTTTCTCATACTGTTTTAAGTATGATTTTCCGGATCGAGTACCCGTCGGCTGAGGTACATCGACCTGCGTCACGCACGCGTGCTTTTCTTCTTCAGAATCACTGAGAGTGGTTGACGTAATATTGTCATCGTCTGGCAGGATGGAGATGACATTACAAGATTTGTCCTTCGACTTGGACTTCTTTGAATCCCACTGTACGTCTTGGATAAGATCTGGGTGTATCCACATGACTCCCCTATCTCTAATGTTAAGGGAACAAGACCCTTATGATCTTGAGTTTTAGCTGGAGGATGCTTGACTTCCAACCGTGGCGCAGGGACTGGATAAGTCCCGTCAGGAACTGTGACCTTGGGGTTTTGCCGAACTCGAGGGTCACCATATTAGCAGTGACTTTCTTCTGCTCTGACTTTAGTGTCAGGACTCCAGCGTCGATCAAGGCTTGAATTCTGTCCTTGAGGATATAGCCCTTGTCGGTAGGATGGTGAATCATCCCTGTGGTAGAGACAGTATTTGGGGTCGTTCATGCGCCCTATCTCATTGGGACGTCGAGCCTCTGGTAACTTCATTTTATTTCCTTTGTCGAGTAAATGGAATATTGTGACCACCTGATCGTCTCTGAAGGAGTACTGTTTTGGAGGGAACTTAGACTCCTGATTATTAAAGCCGCTTTTATTGGCTTTCGACTGTACGTCCCCGGATAATTCAACGGACATAGTTTCTTTCCCTTTGGCTTGAGAAGACTGCGCCTTGTCGCTACGTCCTTTATTGTTCATACCCATTTGCCTTTGGGGGTGGATGGTTTGAACTTTTTAGCCGACTTTTCGGCTATCTCAGCTTGTTCGACCAATTCTTTCCAGGTATGGGCTTTGACAGCCCCCATGCGAACCTCTACTTGGTCTAACAAGTTATGCCTGCATGTCTGTAAGAGCATGGGTAATGGCATCCCTGCTGGGCACATCAAAGACAAGTTTCTGAATCGCTCAATGTAGTCACGGACAGATTCGCCCTTCTTCTACACGGTGGAGAGGAGCTTGTCCATGGTTACCTCGGTATCGTCCTCATAGAAACGAGAAAGGAATCGGGTTTCCAGGTCGATCCAAGAATTGACAGAGCCCGGAGGAAGACTTCGGAACTAATCAAATGCTACCCCCTTTAAGGTACCAATGAACAGCCTAACCATAATAGCATCATTGTCTATAACATTACCGGTCTGAGACCGAAAATAGTAAATGTGCTGATTTGGTGAGCTCTTACCATCATACGTATGCAACGTTGGTGGTTTGAACTTTGGTGGGTATGACACTGAATCCCACTCCAGTGGGTAAGGATGGACTGCCCCTACTTTCTTTAATTTATCCTTCTGAGTTAGGGATGCAATTTGAGCTTGAAGGTCCTTAAGGACTTCAGCGTCTAAAGAAGAACCCTCCTTGGATTTCTCCGTCTTTGGCTAGTCATTGCTAAGATATTCTTCCTCGTCATGGTTACTCCCGGTATCATTGTTATTCCGGTTATTAAGGAGTTGGGCGAGCATCTGTTGAATGTTGTCCAGAGCCTCTTACTGAGTCTTGGAAGTTTGCTCCTGAGCTTCCAAACGTCGACGAAGGTCATCGTTAGCATTATCAGCCATGTTTACTGATGCTCTGTCTGTTCGCACCGAGCTGACTGTCGCCGAAGAAGCATACCCGCTGTCTTTATCTTCTTCATCAGATGACTGGACTGATCTTCTCCTTGGTTCTGGCGAGGCTACTACCGTCGAGGAAGAAAGCTGTTCATAACTATAGGGTATCGCTACCCTAGATTTGGTGTTTCGGAAAACACCCTCTTCATGCACCAAGACTTCGCCTAAGCCTGGGCGGTAATCTGAATCTGGGAGCTGTAGTGAGTGTCATCGGATGCTCGTCTGCCCCTGCACAGCTCTTGTCCTCTCCCGGTCATGTTGACGGATGCGGAGGGTAGGTCTCGCGTGACGCTCCTTTTATGATGTTTCACCGGGGCTTGTACCGACAGTCGATCAAACACTGATCGTCGGCCTGGAGAAGTGACGAGGATTGGTCCCAGCTGGCAATGGACTGAATGGAGTGTCACCAGCTGACATCCCACTTGTTGACAACAGGGGGAAGTAATTCGAAAAGATTCCGACTTCCGTTTGTTCGTCAAGAATTCCCGTAAGTTAGACCCAGTTGGGTCTAAACAATTCAGCGCAGAGGCTCTGTTGAATCGCATAGGATGATGTCCTGCTCCTTTTATCACCACAGAGGGGATTAGCACAGAATAGTGCTTCAGCTCTAGCTTCGCGGCTAAGAACCTTGGGGGTGCCCTTGGATGTTGAAGCTGCATGAGCAACGATATCAGCACTTGGGGACAATCCCTTAACTCCGCCACAAGGCGTGAGCTCAGCGCTTGACAAACTGGAGAGCGGAGCACGCTGTGGTGCTTTATCCGCTATGCTGCTGCAAAGGCGATTAGCCTTAGATAGTGCTTTGGTTCTAAGCTCGCGGCTTAAAGCTTTGGAAACGCCCTTGGGCGCAGAAGTTGCATAAGCAACGCTATCAGCACTTAGGGACGATCCCTTAGCTCCGCTGCGAAGAGCGAACCTAATACTTGGAGGACTGGGGGACGAAACACGCTGTGGTGCTTTGGTTCTAGCTTCGCGGCTATGAACTTCGCGCGTAGGCTGTGGTACAGTAGCTTTGCTCATAAGAACGAGGCTGGCGCGAGTTATTGCTCTTGAGTTGGACAAAGGTATGGTCGCCGCTGTAACTTTGCGGCTGGTAGCATTGTCGGAGCAAGCAGGCATCTTACCTTTTTCTTCGCGAGAGAGATGCAGTTCTGGCATAGCTATGCCTGAGGCTTTACCCAGAGCCTTCGGTTTAGGCCTTCACATCTGCTTTGGCAAGGGAGACTTAGGTTCGCAAGGAACCTGACTAGCCACACGCGAGGCTGAGGGGTGTTGGCAGAATTCTGCTTCTAGTTTCTGTTCTGAAACCTTGGTCATGGAGACCTTTCTATGCTTCCGTGCATGAGGCATTAGACCACCCCCAGAGAGGACTTCTTCGAATTTTCCTTGGTCGAAGTGAACGACCAAGTTCTCGAAAGTGATGGACTTGGACAGCGGGCGTGCTTCCTTGTTGCGCTAGAGGACCGCAGTAGGCTCGCAGAGAGCCTTATCTGTCTCCGCAGAGACTTGCCTTGAAGATTTAGCCAGAGGGGCTCTGGCTGCACCGGCTTTTCTAAATTCAGAGATAGACCCTTCGTCGCATTGCGACACTTGGTTCTCAGCAGTGGAGAATTCTATCTCCAGCGGAGTCGCCATCTTGTTTTTCATTGATTTGCAAAGGGGAAAACTTACAATAAAAAGGGTCGAGAAGCTAAATTACAAGTAATACAGAAGATTACAAGTAGATCTCCTCAGAGATTCTGGAGAAGTGTGCCGATAGGAGTCTGGTCAGCGCGCGACCACTTTGTCCCTTTGACGATGCGAGCGATGAGATTCCCTTCTCGCCTGGTTCGGGGAATCAGAGAACAGAAGGTTGGTAGAACCCTCTTGTTACTTCTCAAAACCGCCTTCACTTAGGAATTCCTTCTCGCCTGGTTCTGGAGATTCCTTGAGAAGAAAGTATTAGGGTATCAGCACCCTGATTAGAGAAGTGATTCTCTAAAAGTCTCTGAATTCAAGAGAATAGATCTCTGTTTGTGCACGGTACGTCCTCTCAAGAAGTCTGCCGTCTCTCTAGAGCGTCTCGCTTGTGTCCTCTCCTTGTGCCCCTGGTGGGCTATTTATAGGGAGAGCAGGGGTATAATTGTCCCTTGAAATTATAGAAACATATTGAATCAAATCTGTTTAAATCTGAAAAGTAGCCTTGCTGCGAGGTTAAATCAGCTTCTGCGAAGCTAGAAGTAGCAGGTCGGTTGATCCTCTTGATCTGTTTTGATCCTTTCCATATCGTTGGAGGATTTTCCCTGATCCTCTTACTCGTTTTAGAAGAGTCAAGAGATTATGACAATCAACTGCCAAATTTGATCCCAGATCTGATCTTGATTAGATTTGATCTCATCCTGAGATTTAAATGGTCAATAGGTTGACCATAGCAGACCTGCAGCGGAGCTGCCGTGTCGAGCTCACAGCGGAGCTGGATGGCGCATGTGGCGAAGTCGAAGGATAGCCCTTCGACGGAGCTAGATATCGTCTATGGCAAAGTTAGAAGACAGCTCTTCAGCAGAGCTAGATGTCGTCTATGGCGAAGTTAGAAGACAGCTCTTCAGCGGAGCTAGATGTCGTCTGTGGCGAAATTAGCGAACATCCTTCTGTACGGTTGCGTGTGGCTTCAAGCGAAGTTAACTCTCTGCGAAGTTAGCTGAACACTTCCGGCGAAGATATGAGTTAGCTTCCTGCCGGAGCTGTGAATGGATTCAAGGCGGAGTTAGGTGATCTTAGCCTCTCAAGCGAGGCTATCCCTTTGGGCTCATGTGATGCTAAGTGCCAGCATCTTAGACCTGCTGAGGTCTGTTTAGAGACAATCCGGGCTCACTGACTGCTTCACTGGATCAGTAGAGTCCAAGTTGCTTCCTTGTCCCTCGGAGATTGGTGAAAACTGGTCGTCAGCTTATCTGTCGCTTGTCTTTTATAAATATCAACAAGTATAGAACTGGTCGTCAGCTCGTCTATCGCTTGTCTTTTGTAAATGTCAACAAGTTTAGATATTGTTCAGACCAATCAGCCTATCTTTCACTTGTCTTTTGTAAATGTCAACAAGTGTAGACATTGTTCGGACCAATAAGAATCTTGTCTTTTTAAGTGTCAACAACTGGAGATATAGCCACTAACACAATAGTGTCACAAATAACTTATAACTGATACCGGACAACTACTATAAACTCTGAAATACATCACATGATCACTAACAAATAATCTCACCAATAACTGATAAACTGATAACTGCTATTTGATAACTCTGAAGTACAAGATCACTGATATATCCAAATCTCAATAACTGAAATACTACATGTCCTGATACGTATAATGAAATCCTTATATTTCAATTCGATCAAGATCATCACACACTCTCACTCTATCAAGATCATTCACAGGATCCCAAAGTCAAGTAACATATCAGATATATATTTAAGGTCTATCATGTCAGGTCAATTCAACTAAAATCTATCCATCAAAAACATATTCATCCAACTATAGCCAAGATCATAACTCAAGGGTAAAGTTCTCCATCCATAAGAATCTAAAACAGCAGTCAGACTAGAGTTAGTCGACTAGGGTAAGAGCAAGACGACTAGGGTAGTGGGTTTAGGACTGGGTTAGTCGACTAACAAATGAGATAAGTCGACTATAAAAGGTGTAAGTCGACTATAGGAAAGGGCAAGTCGACTAATGTAGCTTACAATCAACAAACAGAGAGTACACAACTATTCTAAATAGAAACTTAGTCGACTAAAGGACTATGGTAAGTCGACTAATAGGGGTAATAGTCGACTAATAAAAGGGCAAGTAGACTAATGTACCTACCTGCGTGTATGATCAAGGTTTTTTAACAATTTCCTAAAATACATGAAAATGTTAGATATTACACTCGTTATCATCAAGATATGTCACCAAACAATATGACTGAAAATCACTTCACATAGTATAGCTCTCTGACCTCTTTCAATGATCCATCACCCTCAAAATCAATATGTATATTCATTCTAGGATTTATCACAGCTATATCAGTTACAAAGTCAAGTCCGGTCTACGGTATATCAATACTAAGCCTAAACCAATAACTGTCAAACTACCAACACATAAACTGATACTCATATATGCTCCTATAAAGTAAACAACTGCAGGACTTTTATTATAATATGATGGATGAAAACAAAAGCATTGGTGTGCATGCATACTGTTATAAACAGAGAAGGGGAGGAAGAAGCTCACAACACAACCTATACATTACATGTATGCACAATTATTTACGATACACTAATTCATGCGCATTAATAAACATAAACTATACATTGTTTTCCATTATGTTCGCAAAGGAGGAAAACTTACAAAAAAGAGTTTGAGGAGCTAAATTACAAGTATTCTCAAAAAGATTACAAGTAGATCTCCTCAGAGATTCTGGAGAAATGTGCCGATAGGAGTCTGGTCAGCGCGCGACCACTTTGTCCCTTTGACGATGCGAGCGATGAGATTCCCTTCTCGCCTGGTTCCGAGAATCAGAGAATAGAAGGTTGGTAGAACCCTCTTGCTGCTTCTCAAAATCGCCTTCAATTAGGAGTTCCTTCTCGCCTGGTTCCGGAGATTCCTTGAGAGGAAGGACGACGTTAGGGTATCAACGCCCTGAATAGAGAAAGCAATTCTCTAAAAGGTCTCTGAATTCGAGAACGTACGGTGCTTTTGAAGAAGTCTCTGCTTGTGGAGTCTTCTCAGAAAATCTGGCCTTCTACCTGGTCCCTCTTCCCTTGTGCCCCTGGTGGGCTATTTATAGGGAGAGCAATGGTATAATCATCCTTGAAAATATAGAAACAGATTGAATCGAATCTGTTTGAATCCGGAAAGTAGCTTTACTGCGAGGCTAAGATCAGCTTTAAGCTAGAATTGGCAGGTCGGTTGATCTTCTTGATCCTTTCCATATCGTAGGAGGATTTCCCCTGATCTTCTTACTCGTTTTAGGAGAGTCAAGAGATTGTGGCAATCAACTGCCAAATTAGATCTTTGATTTGATCTTGATTGGATTTAATCCGATTAGATCTGATCTCATCTGGAGATTTGATTGGTCAAAGGTTGACCATAGCAGACCAATGGCGGAGCTGCCCGCATTGAGCTCGTAGCGGAGCTAGAAGCAGCTTCTGGCGAAGTCCGAAAGAAACCCTTTGGCGGAGCTGGAAGTCCTCTGTGGCGAAGTTGCGAGTTAGCTTCTTGGCGAGGCTTTGGATGGGTTCGAGGCGAAGTCAAGTGATATTAGCCTCTCAAGCGAGGCTATCCCTTTGGACTCATGCAATGCTAAGTGTTAGCACCTTAGACCTGCTGAGGTCTGTTTAGAGGCAATCCGCGTTCACTGTCTGCTTGCTGGATCAGTGGAGTCCAAGTTGCTTCCTTGTCCCTCGGAGATGGGTGAAAACTGGTCTTCAGCTCGTCTGTCACTTGTCTTTTGTAAATGTCAACAAGTTTAGACATTGTTCAGGCCAGTAAGAATCTTGTCTTTTTTAAGTGTCAACAAGACCCCCTTCAAAGTTTCGAAAGTCTGCAATAGCTCAGACTTCGAAATACTTTGAACTGCTTTGATTGGTAGAGTATGGAGTATGAACATCGCCATGATGGTTGAGTTCAGCTTCGCTTTGAATCCTGCTTTGGGATGTAGATTCGCCGAGGAATCATGTAGACTCGCATCTGGGTAGCTTCGCGGCTAGGTAGCTCCGCATCTGGAACATCTGTCGCTTTCCCGAGGCCAACTGTCGTGGGCCGGTTACGAGGATTACTCCTTTCTTCGTGCTGATCGAGGGAGATATTCTCCGATTTGCACGTTTCCAAGGGAGGATATTCCCTTTCTTCAAGCCGCAATAAGTGCCTCTATGAGGGAGACGTTTCTCCCTTTGCACGGTTCCAAGGGAAGCCGTCCCTGTTCTCAAGGCGCAATAAATGCCTTAAATGCGCTCGTGCTTCCACGCTTGAGGCGGCAGCATTCAGGCCATGGGCCTATAAATAGGACACTTGAGGTCCTCTAAAGAGAAGTGGTCTGCTCTTCTTCTCTTCTCTTGGTTGAGAGAGATACTCAGATCTCTGAACTAGTGGGGATGCCCACTCTGGTCATTATCCGGCCAAGGACCGGTAAGTCTTGATCATTAACGACTTCACCGATTTCAGGGAATTCATCTCCCTTAATTTAGCTTTGACGGCTGCTTCAGGGATTAGCTTCCCTTGTTCTCCATTCAACTGATCTGCGGAGAAGGATTTCAGCATAGCTTCCTAGCGAAGCTATCATCTGGACTTGATCACAGAAAGATCATTGCATGTTAAGTCCGCTGCACAAGCAGAACTTGGGACCTGGTATCTTCAAGGTTGAGCCAGTCTTGCCATATAGGTGAGGCTAAGACTGTGTCCCATAGGATCAGTCTGGCTTAGCCATATAGGCGAGACTAGGACTTGGCGTTTGCTGAGCTAGCCCATCATCATTGTGCAAGTGAGGCTTATCCTCTGCTCCAATCGAAATCGGATTTCTTTGCCCCAAGAATTCGGCTTTAGCGCTTTTGCAGTATCTTTTGTGTTTAACTGCTAACTTGCTCCAATTTGCATTGCAGTGAGCTATGTTCGTCGATCTTGTGTCTTGATGAAAGAGACCGAAAAGTTACCTTATGCTTCCCCGGTTGAAGCTTTACTTTTAAGCAGAAGGAACAACTTGGGGCAGCCGATGTGTGTCCCAGAGGCTATTGGCAGCCTCTTATCCGAGATGATTAGTTCTGAGGTGAAGCTGCTAGCCGCTTATCCGAGATGATCCACTTCGGGAAGGCGGATGTCACACATGTGAGATCACTGACATCATTGCCAATTCCCATTATAGGTGATCTATCGTGTTGGCGGTGATAAGTTCATTGCCAATTTTCATCAAAGGTGATCCAGCTTCCTGGTGGCAAAATCTGCCATTTTTGTGGAGAATTATGGCCGTGTCCTCGTGGCACAACTGGTTACGACCTTGTGCAGGAGGAAGGCCTTTCGTGTCCAGTTGGTCTGGTTTTGGAAGCAGATAAAACCACTTGTATGCCTTTTGCGCAAATGATCTTGCTGAGCAACTGAATCTGTTGTATGAAACAAAACCTTGATGTAATATCAATGTACCTTTGCTCTTAAATCAATGGAAGTTTATCTTCTGCTCATCTGATTTTTGCCTGCCTTCATTGAGAATTTGGCCATAGCGGGGCTAAACTTTGTGTAGAGTTAAGGACAGGGTCCTTTTTGAATGAGCTTCGCACGATGCTAGCATGTCGGCGAACTATGCCCTTAGTGGGCTAAGGCCACCTCTTTGGCGAAGTTCTTGATGAACTTGTGCGAAGTCCGCACCTTGATTCATTGGCAAAGTTAAGCCTTAGCGGCTGAATCAGCGCTTCTCGGGAAGGCGCTTTAGGCGGCATTTCAAATTATTTGAAACGACAGCCTGTACTGTTTCGAGGCGTCGTTTCAGGCGCTGATTGGCCTATAAAAGCCCGATCGGGCTGATAAAGAGCAGATCTCTTTACTTAAAATTTTTAGAGACCTTTGACTCTTCTTCTTCCTTTTTCTTCTTCAAGAATTTAAGAACTTCCACAGTTCTTCAATGGCGCCCAAGAGACGAGCGGGAAAAGAGATCGCAACCTCTGCAGCGGAGGGTCCTTCTCCTCCTCCGGTCATCGAACGACCAATCGCCGGTAGGGAACTTTCCCTTTTGATTAGAGACTGTCGTCTCTCATTTAAGGCCGATTTCTGGCTGTCCTTGGATAAATCCAACATGAGAACAATCATGGTATCGTGATTTTAGGGAGTCCAATTCCCTGATTTTACTTTGATTTCTTGATCGGGAATCCAAGAACTGAAGAGTTCTTCTTCAAGCTTCCAAGCGAAGTTAACCTTTAGGCGGTTCACATCCTGTTGAATGACAGGATGCGAAGCTGTCTTTTGAAATTTGACAGAAAAGGACCGTCATGCCCTTCTGATGAAGTTATCCTTCGAGGTTTTGTCACATCATGTTGTTCGAAGCTAAGCTTCCAAAGTGAAGCTAACACTTGGATGTTTTCCTGCATCCTGTCCTTGTGTGGGATGCGGAGTTACACTACAGCTGTGAAGCTAAGCTTCGGGACGAAGCTATCGTTTAGGCCAATCCTTGCTCAGAGGGCAAAGCTATGCCTTGTCAAATTTTGCGTTCTGATTTTAGCCCTCTTTCGATGATGAACTAATCATAATTTCTCTTTGTTCCTGCAGTACACTATACTCCTGGTCCTTCAAACAACCTGTTCGGGACGACCATGGGATCGGATGGCAATATCAGCTTGCAATTTCAAGGGCAGGCTTCTCTGTTCAGTGAGCGGAGTTCTCTCGTCAGAGATACGCTTATTCATGGTGGTGATCAATATACCACGAGGAGTATCCTGACCACAGCTCCCTTGAAGATGTCGACCGTCGAGTTTATAGGAAGCCTGATTTCATGTTCGGGGATGCTGCACTAGACCCTGACCACCAACTACATACAGGGGAAGGACAGTAGATTTTCCAGTTGGATGGCGAGAGGTTCTACCTTCCGTCCAACAAGCGCCATTTTTCTTTGTCTTCCTTCCAGTGCGTGACGCAGGCTCGAAAGATGTCGTGGGAAGTGAGCCGGAGTACTGACTCTGTTCACATAGGAAAATTGATGCTTCAATCTCCTGGTTATGCAAGAGCGGGGCCTCCTCATTGCATAATGGGCCTACATCCTGGGAATGTGTCGCGAGACATCCCAGTGGGAGAAAATCCTGCAGTGGCGTTAACTTTGGCAACCAATTCTTCAAAGTTAATGGGAACTACCGGCCACTGATTTCAGGGCTCCAAGCTGGATTCACCCTCCGAAGGCATGGTGGGTGGATTTGACTACTTACATCCTTGCTCATTTCGAGGAGGATTTGGAGAGGCTGAACCTCTACGAGGCCGTCAGGGCGACCTGCCACGGTATTGAATGAACGTGGCGTGCTTTTACGCCATTTTTGAATTGTATTGCCCAGCTTCGGGGACTTTCTTCACCCCTGTCGGTGAGTTGGGTATGGCCTTGCATGAGATGTGGAAAGTCTCTGCTCTGCCTTTTGGGTCTCTTCCCTATGAAGAATACTTTCCATGCGAGGCAGAGTTGGCTCTTCTGGAGAAGCAGGAGCCTGCCTTGTTCGAGACCTACCGGGAGTTGATGTGCCACTTGTACATCTGCTCCAGCATGCATGGGGGCAATAAGGGAACCTCCTGTAGCTTGAAAAGCTGGGGAAACTATTTGTTCCCAGATATGGAGAATGCTCCTGAGGCAGCACATTGCGGAGTTGCTAATGAAGACATCTTTGACCGGATGCAAAAGCACTCCCAAGGGGATCTAGTTGTGAAGGAAGACGATGGTCCCTTAGGGCAGGGTGATGTTCTTCGAAGCTTCCATCATCAGGCGCGCAGGCCGATGTCCCGGAAGGCACTTCTGGCTGGCTTCCTGACAGTCTGGCTGAAGAGGTGCGTGGTGCCGTCTTCTTCGGGTGACATCGTTCATCCGAATGTTTTGCTGCCCGCTGTTCGTTTGGTTCATGGTCGTCTTCTGGGACTTCTCTCGGCCATGGTGTGTTGTATCCAGAAAGGCCTTCGTGCATTGACGGAAGCTTTTTGCAGGCCACCAACGACGAAGCGTGGAAAGGGGACCATTTCGCCCCGCGACGGACCTAACCCCAGAATAGGTCTGCCGTATACTTACTTGATGGCGTGGTTCGCCTTGCATTGTCCTTCTCTAATCGAAGCCGGAGAGGGTCCCCCGCAAGGTGTTTGAATGGCGCTTCTCCGCCGATTCGAAGGACGCTCGTGGCAGAAGACTTACGTGGCTGAGGCCCGTAAATTAGTACGTCGCTATGACGTCTATAGTCTCTTCCGCTGTTTTCCCCGTATTCGGGGTGCAGGCTATGGGGAAGAGTTCAAAGATGCGGGGGAGGGGCATTCGTCCCTGAGCCGGGGAATTTTTGAGTGGCTGGTCAGTATCCAGCCTTCACATCTATTGTACCGGAGCGGGGATAGCTGCTACTTGGAGCCTTACGTCCCAAGTCGGTTTGCTCGACAGTTTGGATATGACCAACTGTACGTGGGCAACCCGAATCTTAATCTGGCTTTTATGGGGAGCCTTATTGATGGGGCCTGTGCCTGGCGGTTCTTTACTGCAGGCGGTACTGGGGCGCGGCTGCGTACGCCGTTGAGGGCTCCCAATCTCCTGATGGCCCTGTGCTTCTGTCAGTGGTATGCCACTTCCAACTCCACACCTCTCGAATTCAAGGTGAACAGTTCTTGTGTGAAGTTAATTTCTCAGCGGCTGAGGCAGAAGGCTTCTGAGAAAAGGGAAGGCAAAAGGGTTCGCACCCCAGGTATAGAGGAGTTTGTTGCTGTGGAAGACAGCGAGGCCTCAGATGCCGAGAGTCCTCGCTTCGAGGTGGGAGCGGGGCTGAGACTCCTGCAACTGGCTCTGTTGTGATGGGGACGGCTCCTCGTCATTGTGTAGAAGAAGTGGAGGAAGAGGATTCTGAAGTCCACTTCAAAAGAAAGCGGGCAGGTAGCTCTCGTAGGAAATCGTTGGCGAAGAAGCCCTGCCGCCAAGCTCCTACGATTGTCGTAGAGGGTCATCCCTCTACAACGATTCCTCCTGCTGCCCCATTAGCGGCTGCACCGTCGGTTGCTGAACCGACTAGCAGTGAATTCGCTCCGGGTCTGGGTGAGATTAACCCTGTCCATATAATATGGAAACTTTTTGTGTGTTCTCATTGACTTATTATCAATTCTTCTTGATTGTAGGAGCTGAGGCAGCTGGAGAGCAAGGGGAACATTATGATCCCCTATTTACTTATGGGACTGAAGCTGGTTCTTTTGCCCGTCCGGAAGAGTCCGGGGGTGATGTGGCCGACATCGGTCCCTCGGGCGCTGGGACTTCTAAAGGAAGTCCTGTGACATCGAGCTCTATTGGGTGGTCCACAGGATACTCGGCAAGTGAAAGCGAGCTGGCTACTCGTGCTGATTCTGCCAAAATTTTTCCGATGGAGCCCCTGGAGACTGATGTGGCTGACGAGATGTTTGAGGCGACATCATCCTTTGGTATTGTCCTAACCTCTTGGCTTCTTTTGCATGTAGTGTCCCGACTAACCGCAGTCTTGTTACAGGTGTTCGACCTCAAGACGCATCGGCTTTAAGAGAGCCAGAAGATTTCCCCGAAGGGTCAAGGGGTGACATGAGCGCTTCGACTGCGGCGGATGCTGCTGTGTTGGATACGCTGTACGGCGATCTGCCTTCTTATCGGCCCAAATCAGCTGAAGGACCAGAGGTTGAAGGGTAGCAGTTACGGAGGTGTCCTCACTCCCAACTATATCAACGAGTGAGGTGCCGACAACTTTGCCAAGTGTGGAGCTGAGGGTGATTACAAGCCCTACTTCCCCAACTCTGGTGGTTGAGCCTGCTGTTCAGGAGATGGTTGTCAGCCCTACCTCAACGGTGGCTAGCGCACTGATTTCCATGAAGACTCCGCAGAGATCACTGACAATCTGCCCTGCTGTTGATGTCCCCATTGCTCCTTCCACGATAGTGTCGACCAGGCTGGTGGATTTCTCTGAGGTTACCTCTCTACCAGAAGTGGCTGAGGTTGAGAACGACTATATAGGTGACCTCGTCGATAACTTTATAAAGGCTTAGGGCGAACTATCGACCTGGTTTTGAAGGGCTCGACTATGCCGTTCTCAAAGTTAAAGGTGGTCCTCTCCCGTGGCATCGAAAGTATTCGGGATTTCGAGGGGTATCACCAGGCTACTGCTTTGGAACTCCTGGTGGATGAATTTGAGAAGGATGTAGAGGAATGGCGCCGTCTCCGCTGTTCGGACCTAGAGTCTTTAGTTGATGAGCGGTTCGCGCGTCTTGTCGCTCAAAAGCATGAGGCCCGGCTTACCGCTTAAGAGGCTGCTAAGACTATCTCTTCTGACTTGAAATCCTTGGACACAAGGCAGGCAGAGGTCGGAAGTGCGATTGACGCCTCCACCAGTGCTCTTCTTGACGCTGAAGATAAGATTGGGAAGGCCGAGAAAATGATCAGGAAAGCAAATCTTATTTTATCCAAGGCTAAACTGGTGCGTCTTGAAGAAACTGAGCGGCTTGAGCAGCTTAGGGCTCAAAATAAAGAGCTCTCACAGCAGGGACTGTCACAGAGGGCAACTTTGGCGGAGGTTGAAGCTCGTCTGACCCAGGCAATGGATTTCAATGAGGCCGAGCTGAGATCGCAAGCGCTTGCCCAGGCTGCTGATGACAGGAGGACGAGGCTGGACTCCCTTGGAGAGCGGCTCAGATCTTACAGTGTGCGCCTGTAGCTCTATGTACTTTATCCTTTTGGAGTAAATGAAAATTTTTTTCTCCTTTTGTCGAATCTCTAATCTTGTTCTTCTTTCTGAATTGTGGTTCTAAATTGTATTGCGATTTCTTGAGAACATAGTTCTTGTTGGGTTGGATGATGAGACTTGGCTATCTGTCAGTTCAGAGGTCGCGATGACATAACTGATTGAGACGCCACCAAGCCCGAAATCGGTCCTTGTCGGATCGAAAGATGAGACCTGTCTTTTGTAAATGTCAACAGGGCTCGGGGTTGAAACTTAGCTGTCTGCTGGTTCAGAGGTCGCAATGACATAACCGATTGAGATGCCACCAAGCTTCAAAAATTGGTGATACTCGTCTTTTGTAAATGTCAACGAGTATCGAGGCCTGTCTTTTGTAAATGTCAACAGGGCTCAAGGTTGAGACTTGGCTGTCTGCTGGTTCAGAGGTCGCAATGACATAACCGATTGAGACGCCACCAAGCTCAAGGTTGGTGATACTCGTCTTTTGTAAATGTCAACGAGTATCGAGGCCTGTCTTTTGTAAATGTCAACAGGGCTCAAGTTTGAGACTTGGCTGTCTGCTGGTTCAGAGGTCGCAATGACATAACCGAATGAGACGCCACCAAGCTCAAGGTTGGTGATACTTGTCTTTTGTAAATGTCAACAAGTATCGAGACCTGTCTTTTGTAAATGTCAACAGGGCTCGGAATTGAGACTTAGCTGTCTGCTGTTCAGAGGTCGCAATGACATAACCAATTGAGACGCCACCAAGCTCAAGATTGTAATGGAGTTGGGAAAAAGTCTCGTTTTCACGGGGAGAAACGAGAAAATCACTGTCATAGGTTTAATGTTAACGTAACAGTGAAATGTATATGTGGTCTTACCATTCTATGGATGAGAATTGGTAAGTGATTTTGGAGATCTCGTTTTCACAGGGAGAAACGAGAGAATCACTGTCATAGGTTTAATGTTAACGTAACAGTGAAATGTATATGTGGTCTTACCATTCTATGGATGAGAATTGGTAAGTGATTTTGGAGATCTCGTTTTCACAGGGAGAAATGAGGGAATCACTGTCATAGGTTTAATGTTAACGTAACAGTGAAATGTATATGTGGTCTTACCATTCTATGGATGAGAATTGGTAAGTGATTTTGGAGAGGGAATCAAATGGGAACTGGTCCCTTAGGATTTTTAGCAAATCCCCAGCTGTCAACGGGTTTGATATGCCTTTACCAACTACCGTTTGAATTGGGCTAGCCATGCTATTCCTCTCAGCATGATGAGTTGTCGAGGACTTATGTTGGGCTTAAAAGCTAACATTTTCCTCTGTCCTTAATCATTAAGGATATTGGATCGTCTGGTTAACGTATGTGTAACCCTGACTCTCCTTTAAGATAACCAGTATACGGCCAGGTTGCTACTGGTTTATGGTTGTGTGATCTCGCTTGGAGGAAGAGAAAGGCTCTCTTTGTGTGTACTTTGGACACGGAGATCTTGATCAGAGGTGTAGTGTTAACTTGATCATGAGAAGGATCCTTGATTAAGGATAATACTTCTTTAAGAATTTGCCATTGATCGGCATCATGAGTAGGTCGCCATCTGAGGTCATGAGGCGGTATGCTCCGTTTGAATAGACTGTTTCTATGACAAACGGTCCTTCCCATTTAGGCTGAAATTTGCCTTTGGTCTTGTGCGTCATAATCATCGGTCGTCTAACGGCTAAAACCAGGTCTCCTTTCTGGAAGACTCTTTGTCTGACCTTCTTATTGAAGGCTTTTGAGATTCGAGCTTGATATAGCTCGATATGCTGCTGAGCTTGTAGCCGCTTCTCATCTAGGGCTTCGAGCTCTTGAAGACGCAATCGATCATTGTCCTCTAATGTGATCTTAGTGGTCAGAGCGACTCGCAATGACGGCATCTGGATTTCCAATGAGATGATTGCTTTGCACCCATATACCAGGAAAAAAGGCGTATTACCTGTCGGTGTTCGAACCGTGGTCCGGTAGGCCCAAAGACATTCGCCAAGTTTTTCGTCCCAATCCCGCTTATTCGAGGAGACGAACTTCTTGAGTATCTTGATGATCATTTCGTTGAATGCTTCCGCTAAACCATTGGCGGCAGGATTATAGGCGGTTGAAGCCATATTTGAATTCGGTATTTATCGCAGAAACGATAGAATACTTAGCTTATGAATTGGGGACCGTTGTCGTGGATGATCCGCCTAGGTACACCAAATCGATGGATGATATAGTACTTGATGAAGTTAACCACATTAGAGGTCTTGACTTCAGTTAATGGTATAGCCTCCGCCCACTTTGAAAAGTAGTCGGTTATTGCAAGGATGAACCGGTGACCTCTTGTCGAAGAGGGGCTAATTGGCCCTACGACGTCGATTCCCCATGCTTCAAATGGCCATGAAGCAACAGTCGGGTGGAGCAGCTCCGAAGGCTGGTGTATGAAATTCGCATAAATCTGACATGCTTTACACCTTCGTGCATATTGGACGGCATCGGCTATCATGGTTGGCCAATAGTATCCCAGCCTATGCAACCTGTCCTTAAGTTTTGGACCTGGCTGATGAGCGCCGCAAATGCCATCGTGCGCTTCTTGGAGCGCTTCCTGTGCCTCTGAATGAGAAAGGCAACGGAGGAGAACACCATCATATGAACGACGGTAAAGTGTCTTCAAAGTCGGATCGTAGTAGAAACGGAGAGACCTTCGTCTGACGGACGTCGCTTCTTTAGGATCGTCTGGGAGCAGACCGTGCAAAGCATAGTCAATGAGAGGAAAGCGCCAATCTCTCGGCTCAAGATCCATGGAGACATTATAAACTTCTCGAGTTCTTAGCATGTGCTTGGAGCATACAAGATGTTGAGTTGCGACCGTGAGGTGGTACTCGGTGTCAACTGGTAAGGCTAGTGTTGTGCTAATGCAGCAAGAGCGTCCGCCTTGGTATTTTGAGATCGAGACACATACCCGATATAGAAGCCTTCAAATAGGTTGGCAATTCAACGGCCGTGTGATAATAAGGCACCAAGTCCTCATGGCGGACTTCGTATTCGCCTTTAACCTGATTGATGATCAGTTTTGAATCGCCATAAGCTTCGAGGTAGTGTACCCCCATTCCATGGGCGAGTTGAAGACCAATGAGCAGGGCATTATATTCTGCTACATTGTTGGAGCATGATTCTGTCAAAGAAAATGCTCTGGGAAGAACATGGTTCTGCGGGGAGATAAACACAACCCCCACTCCGGCAATAATCTTGCTTTTAGGGCCCATTCGCGAAGCTCCATCAAAGAACATCTGCCACACTTCCTCTTCTGAGGTTGCATAAGACTCGAAGACTTCATCAGGGATATCTTCGTGAAGTTTTGAATGTTCTGGAACTGGATGAGTAGCCAAGAATTCTGCAAGGGCCTGGCCTTTAACCGCTTTCTGAGGGGTGAAGATCATGTCGTATTGACAATAAAAGTGCCCACTTAGCCAATCTTGAATTCAATGATCCTGGCTTCGTCATAAGAAGACGCAATGGGTTTACTCTGGAGATGACATGTATGGTCTGGCCGACAAAATAATGTCGTGTCTTCTGAACAGCGAAGACGAGAGCTAAACACTCTTTCTCGATAGGGTTGTAGCGAGATTCCGCTCCTATGAGAGTTCTGCTCAGATAATAAATGGCCTGCTCGTGGCCATTGTCGTCCTTTTGAGCGAGGAGGGCACCGAGGGAGTAGTCCAGAGCTTTTACATAAAGCAAAAACGGTTTCCTGATGTAGGGGCCACTAAGACTGGAGGCTTTGTGAGGTACCTCTTGATGTCTTCATAAGCTTCCTGGCAAGCTTGATCCCATACGAAGGAAGCACCCTTTTTCATGAGTCGGGTGAACGGTTGACAACGGCCTGAGAGATTTGCGATGAATCTTCTGATATAAGCCAGTACCTTGCAAGCCTCTGAGCTCTTTAAGATTCCTTGGTGGATGCATGCTCTGAATGGCTTTGACTTTGTCTGGGTCAAGATGAATCCCCTTTGATGTGACAATAAACCCAAGGAACTTGCCGCTTGAAACTCCCAAGAAGGATTTTGTCGGATTCATTTTCAATGATGATCCCGCATTATGTCGAACATCGTTCTCAGGTCGCGAAGATGTTCATTCTTGTTGCGGCTTTTGACGGCAATGTCGTCGACATAGCACTCCACCGTTTTTCAGAGATGATCGCGGAAGATTATACTCATTGCCCGCTGATAGGTTGCTCCGGCGTTCTTCAGTCCGAAGGGCATTACAGTGTAACAGTGTACCCCCAATGGTGTTCGGAACGAAGTATGCTTCTCGTCGTCGGGATACATCTTAATCTGGTTGTACCCTGAAAAGCCGTCCATGAAAGACATTCTTTCGAACCCACATGTGTTGTCAATCATGACGTCGTGATGGACAGTGGGAATTCGTCTTTGGGACAGGCCGTATTGAGATCACGGTAGTCGATACAGATCCGTATTTTCCCATTCTTTTGAGGACGGGGATGATGTTGGCTACCCAATCTGGATGTTGTTCCTCCCGGATGAAGCCACATGCAATGAGTTTGTGAACTTCGGCTTCAATAGCTTCCATAATGTTCGGGCGAAACCGACGTTGTTGCTGCTTGACTGGCTTGACGTCAGGCTTGATATTTAGACGGTGCATAGCGACCTGTGGATCAAGTCCGGGCATATCTTCGTAGCTCCACGCGAAGACGTCTATATACTCTCTTACGAGTATTATCAATTCTTCCCTTTCTGTAAGTGATAGGCTTCACTTATAAAGATGGGCTTAGGGTGGTCTTGATTACCCAAGTTGACCTGCATCACCTTGTCTTCAGTAGGTGGTTTGCGCGATTCGAATCGCTTTTCCCATTGAAGGTCTAATTGCTGGGCCCATGGTTCTTCGTCAGTGGCTTCTGCGGGCTCCAATTGACTGCTTGAGATCATATTGACAGTGAGGTCTTCGAACATTCCTCCTATACTGACATCTGAATCCCACTCGGAGGATGAGGCTGAATGTGATGGAACTGATCCATCGTCCTTGGCTTGAACCGTTGCTGACGATGTGGGTGTAACATACCCTAACCCCCTACGTGTACTATCATAGTAATTTGCAGGCTTCCCTTTAGGCACAAAGTTCCGCATCAAACGCGCCTTCCTTTTTCAAAATTCAGGCCTGCTCCATGCTTCAAGTTATATCCCATTTTCTTCATAATTGACGTGCCGGCTGCACGTAATGGAAGAACTGTGGAGTATCTGAACCTGAACTTGAATCTGCAACTGTAGGTCCCCATGTTTGGGTTCTACCGAAGATTTTCGGTAACTGCCCTTGTTTGGACGGAGGGATCACCAGCGTGGCCCCTTCTGCGGTTCCATGGGCGTGCTGGCCGCACTCGGTTTATGTAAAGGCATGTGTAAGGAGCTATCCGTAATGGATTCAAATAGCCTAACAGTCACGGGATAATTAAAGAAATATTATCATTAATTACCCATTCACCTTCATCCTCTGAAGGAGTATTACATAGGGGATTATTGAGACATGCTATAATTGGTTCACCAATCAGAATGGCTGGCATGCCTGCTTCGGATTCTGAATCCGCCTCGTTGCCACTTTCATCATCGTCCGGCAATGGTTCTTTGGGTGTTTCACCAGCCTCTTGATACAGGAGAGCGTCAGTGAAGTAATTTTCTACCCCTTTGAATGGTTGCTTTTCAGCAAAGACAGTTCGTACTGTCGTGTCATCTTCAACGTATTTGAAGCATTGGTGCAGAGTAGAGGGAATGATCCAGTTGGCATGGATCCATGGCCGTCCCAGCAGCAGGTTATATGATGTGTCAGCGTCAATGACATAGCAAGTCACTTCTGACTTCAGGCTCCCGGTTTTGCAACGGAGTCGAATTTTTCCCAGTGGATGACTGTTCCCGGCGTTGAAACCGTATATTGTAGTAGTGGTTGCGGACAACCTGTACAGCGGTATGCCGAGAAAGTAGAGAAGCCTTTTGGGGATGATGCTGAGTGCGGACCCCGGATCGACTTGTATTCTTTCAATGCACGTTGAACCGATATTCCGGTGTAGTACAGAGGTCGATCGAGCTTGTTGTCTTTGAGAAGCATATCTTCTGCCGTGAATGTAATAGCAGGCACCTTGGATTGTGTATGGTGACATTCTGGGCAAGGAGACTGAACGTCGTTGTTAGGGACCTCAGGCATGCATGTCAGAAAGGATTCTGAATTGGCTAGCGCCTCCCTGAGTGCTTCTCTTGTCTCTTTAGAGAGACGAAGGAGCTCGTGTATAGTGATAGAGCTGGGATATTGGCCAGCTGAGCCAATATGTCAAACTGAAATGGCGTATCAAACCCTTGACCTGGCGGTTTCTTCAACACGTGGTCGAATCGTACCTCCTTAGGTCTCTCTTTTCCCTTGGTTGGGATTGGAGTGGATGCTGGTACTTGTACTGACGTCGTTTGCTGTTGTGTCTCGTCAGTAGCCTTTTCATACTGCCTTAAGTAAGATTTTCCGGATCGGGTGCCCGTCTGTTGAGGCGTATCGGCTCGCGCCTTGCAAGCAAGCTTTTCCCCTTCTGAATCACTGAGGGAAGCTGATGTAAGATTGCCGTCGTCTGGCAGGATGGAGATGACATTGCAAGATTTGCCCTTTGACTTAGGCTTCTTTGAATCCCAGTGTACTTCTTGGAGGAGGTCTGGGTGTATCCACATGACCTCTCCTGTCTCCAATGTTAAGGGAACAAGACCCTTATTGTTTTGAGTTGTTGCTGAAGGATGCTTGACTTCCAACCGTGGCGTAGGGGCTGGATAGGTCCCGTCAGGAACTGTGACCTTTTGGGTACTGCCGAATTCGAGAGTCACCATATTGGCAGTGACTTTCTTCTGCTCCGTCTTTAATGTCAGAACCCCGGCATCGATCAGGGCTTGTATTCTGTTCTTGAGGACATAGCACTTGTCAGTTGGATGGTGGATCATCCTGTAGTAGAGGCAGTATTTAGGGTCGTTTGTGCGCCCTATCTCATTAGGACGCCGAGCTCTGGCAGTTTCATTTTGTTCCCTTTGTGGAGCAGATGGAATATCGTGACCACCTGATCATCTTTGAAGGAGTGCTGCTTTGGAGGGAACTTAGGCTCCTGATGTTGAAGCCGCTCTTCTTGGTCTTCGACTGCACGTCTCCGGATAACTCCACAGACATAGTCTCTTTGCCTTTAGCTTGAGAAGATTGCGGTAGGTCGCTACGCCCTTTATTGTTCATCCCCCACTTGCCTCTAGGGGCGGATGGTTTGAACTTTTTAGCCGACTTCTCGGCTATCTCTGCTTGTTCGACCAATTCCTTCCAGGTGTGGGCTTTGACAGCCCCCATGCGAACTTCACTTGGTCTAAGAAGTTGTGTCTGCATGTCTGTAAGAGCATGGGTAATGGCATCCCTGCTGGGCACATCAAGGATAAGTTTCTGAACCGTTCAATGTAGTCACGGACAGATTCACCCTTCCTCTGCACAGTGGAGAGGAGCTTGTCCATGGTCACTTCGGTATCATCCTCATAGAAACGAGAGAGGAACCGAGTTTCCAGATCGATCTAGGAGTTGATAGAGCCCGGGGGAAGACTTCGGAACCAGTCAAATGTTACCCCCTTCAAGGTGCCAATGAATAGCCTAGCCATGACGGCGTCATTGCTTATAACATTACCAGTCTAAGACCGGAAATAGTAGATGTGCTGATTTGGCGAGCTCTTCCCATCATAGGTATGCAACGTTGGTGGTTTGAACTTCGGTGGATATGGTACCGAATCCCACTCCAGCGGGTAAGGACGGACTGCCCCTACCTTCTTTAATTCATCCCTCTGAGCTAGGGATGCGATTTGAGCCTGGAGGCCCTTAAGGACTTCGGCGTCTAAGGAAGAACCCTCCTTGGATTTCTCCGGCTTGGATTGCTCATTGCTGAAGTGTTCCTCCTCATCGTGATTGCTCCCTGCATCATTGTTATTCCGGTTACTGAGGAGTTGAGCAAGCATCTGTTGAATATTGTCTAAGGCTTCTTGCTGGGTTCTGAAAGTTTGCTCCTGAGCTTCCAGGCGCCGACGAAGGTCGTCGTTGACGTTATCAGCCATATTGACTGATGCTCTGTCTGTTCGCACCGAGCTAACTGTCACCGAAGAGGCGTACCCACTATCTTCATCTTCTTCATCCGATGATTGGAGTGATCTTCTGGGCTCTGGCGAGGCTAAGGCCGTCGAGGAAGAAGGCTGCTCGTAACTGTAGGGTATTGCCACCCTGGATCTGGTATTTCGGAAGACACCTTCGTCATGCACCAAGACTTCGCCTAAGCCTGGGCTACAATCTGGATCTGGGGACTCTCGTCCTCTTCCGGTCATGTTGACGGATACGGAGGCTGGATCTCGTGAGGTGCTCCTTTTGCGGTGTCTCCTCGGGGCCTGTACCGATAGCCGATCAAAAACTGACCGTCGTCTTGGAGGCGTGGCGAGGATTAGTCCCAGCCGGCAATGGGCCGAGTGGAGTGTCACCAGCTGACATCCCACTTGTTGACAACAGGGGAAGAGGTTTGTCTATCCGTCAATAATTTCCTCAATTCAGACCCGGTTGGGCCTCTGCAATCGAGTGCAAAGGCTCTTTTGGATCGCACATAGGACGATGTCCTGCTTCTTTTATCCCTGCAGATGGGATTAGCACTGAATAGTGCTTTGGTTCTAGCTTCGCCATCAGGTGTAAGCTTAGTGCTTGACGCACTGGAAAGCGGAGCACGCTGTGGTGCTTTACCCGCTATGCTGCTGCGAAGGGGACGAACCCGGTGAGTACGCTGTGGTACAGTAGCTTCGCTCGTGAGAACGAGGCCGACGCGAGGCATTGCTGCTCTTGAATTTGGCGACGGTATGACTGCCGTCTTGACTTTATGATTAGAGCAGACAGGCATCTTGCCTTTTTCTTCACGAGAGAGGCGCGGTTTAGGCGTAGCTACGCCTGAAGCTTCGGTTGGAGACTTCTGTTTAGGCTTCCATACCCGCCTTGGCAGAGGAGACTTAGGTTCGCAAGGAACCTGATTAGCCACACGCGAGGCTGAGGGGTGTTGGCAGAATTCTGCTTCCGGTTTCTGCTTCGAAACCTTGGTCGTGGAAACCTTCCTATGCTTCCGTGCTCGAAGCATTGGGCCACCCCCAGAGAGGACTTCTTCAAATCTTCCTTGATCGAACTGAACCACCAAGTTCTCACAAGTAAAGGAATCAGACTGCGGACGTGCTTCCTTGTTGCGCCAAATAACCGCAGTAGGTTCACAGAGAACCTTTTCTGTCTCCGCAGAGACTTTCCTTGAAGATTTAGCCAGAGGGGCTCTGGCTGCACTGTTTTTTCTGAATTCAGAGTTAGACCCGAAGGTCTGTTCGTCGCATTGCGACACTTGATTCTCGGCAGTGGAGAATTTCTTTCCCAGCGGAGTCGCCATCTTGTTTTCCATTATGTTCGCAAAGGGGGAAAACTTACAAAAAAGAGTTTGAGGAGCTAAATTACAAGTATTCTCAAAAGATTACAAGTAGATCTCCTCAGAGATTCTGGAGAAATGTGCCGATAGGAGTCTGGTCAGCGAGCGACCACTTTGTCCCTTTGACGATGCGAGCGATGAGATTCCCTTCTCGCATGGTTCCGGGAATCAGAGAATAGAAGGTTGGTAGAACCCTCTTGCTGCTTCTCAAAATTGCCTTCAATTAGGAGTTCCTTCTCGCCTGGTTCCGGAGATTCCTTGAGAGGAAGGACGACGTTAGGGTATCAACGCCCTGAATAGAGAAAGCAATTCTCTAAAAGGTCTCTGAATTCGAGAATGCACGGTGCTTTTTGAAGAACTCTCTGCTTGTGGAGTCTTCTCAGAAAATCCGGCCTTCTACCTGGTCCCTCTTCCCTTGTGCCCCTGGTGGGTTATTTATAGGGAGAGCAAGGGTATAATCGTCCCTTGAAAATATGGAAACAGATTGAATCGAATCTGTTTGAATCCGGAAAGTAGCCTTGCTGCGAGGCTAAGATCAGCTTTTGCGAAGCTAGAATTGGCAGGTCGGTTGATCTTCTTGATCCTTTCCATATTGTAGGAGGATTTTCCCTGATCTTCTTACTCGTTTTAGGAGAGTCAAGAGATTATGACAATCAACTGCCAAATTAGATCTTTGATTTGATCTTGATTGGATTTGATCCGATTAGATCTGATATCATATGGAGATTTGATTGGTCAAAGGTTGACCATAGCAGACCAATGGCGGAGCTGCCCGCATTGAGCTCGTAGCGGAGCTAGAAGCAGCTTCTGGCGAAGTCCGAAAGAAACCCTTTGGCGGAGCTGGAAGTCCTCTGTGGCGAAGTTGCGAGTTAGCTTTCTGGCGAGGCTTTGGATGGCTTCGAGGCGAAGTCGAGTGATATTAGCCTCTCAAGCGAGGCTATCCCTTTGGGCTCATGCAATGCTAAGTGTTAGCACCTTAGACCTGCTGAGGTCTGTTTAGAGGCAATCCGGGTTCACTGTCTGCTTGCTGCATCAGTGGAGTCCAAGTTGCTTCCTTGTCCCTCGGAGATGGGTGAAAACTGGTCTTCAGCTCGTCTGTCACTTGTCTTTTGTAAATGTCAACAAGTTTAGACATTGTTCAGGCCAGTAAGAATCTTGTCTTTTTTAAGTGTCAACATACATATATGTACAAAAATGAGAGAAATAGAAAGAGGGAGGAGGAGTTCACTCACAGCAAAGAGGTTCATGGCGGCGGCGGTGGAGTAGTCGGAGGCCGTGGAGTCTGCTGGTGGCTCGCTGGAGAAGTGCTCGAGAAGATCGGGGAGTCGCAGAGCGCCGCGGAGGCTCGCCGAAGGCCGTCGAGATGTGCCATGGCTGCCGTCGCGGGCTGTCCTCGCTGCTGGAGCTCGGCTTGTGTGCGGCCTGGGCAAGGCCAGGCGTGTGCTGGCCTGGGCGCTGGATCTGAGCACAGGATGCAGCCGGGGAAGGGGCAGCCAACAGGGGTGGAGGAGCTGCTGGTGGTGTTATTGGCTGTCGTGGAGGAGGAGGCCGAGTGGGGATTGGAGGTTGCCGCTCGGCCTGGGGAAGATGGGGGCGGCCATGGTGCTGTTGCTGGGGGAATTGTGCAGGTAGGGTGCTGGTGGAGAGGTTGGGCCGCTGGATATGGAAGAGATTAGGATGGTGATTAGGGTTAGGGTTAGATTAGGAGAGGATTATATAGGAAGGTAATTGTGTTGGGTTTCAGGTTTGGCCTAGTGGGTTTGGGTCTTGGATTTAGAAATAAGGTTATTGGGTATAGGATCATGGGTATTGGGCTAACGGGTAGGATTAGGAATCCAATAGGTTAATGGGTAGTGCGTTTGCTATTGGGTATGGATGGGTAGGAACAAGGATACAAGGGAAAAAGAAATAATGCTACTACTAATAATAAAACAAATAATAATATTAAATAATAACACTAATAACAACAATAACAATAATAATAATTACCACTAATAATACTAATTAGTATAATAATAATTTAGAAGCATAGTAGCAATATTAATTAATATTGATCATAAGAATAACAATTTAGAAATAATAGAGCTAGTAGTTATTACTAATAATAATTATAACCTATACATGTAACAAAATAAAATTATGAGGTACAACAATAATTTAATAAATAATAATAACCATAGTAATGGCAAAATTACTAGTTAGTAGTTAAAATGCTAACAAGTCATAATGGTAAATATAGAATGCCAAATTACCATTTACTATCACAAAAAAAAATAATTTGCATATTTAATAATAATAATCACAAGAAGAAGTATTAAATTAAGTTAATAAAATAATTAGTAAATCAAATAAATACTTTAGAAAAATGAAAATACAGTATTTCTAACTAAGGATCTTACATTCTACCCACCTTAAAAAAATTTCGTCCCGAAATTCAATAGGGCAGGGAATGGAAAAAGGAATAAAAATCAAGGGAGAAGACAAATAAACTTCACGTCGCTACTCTGCACGTCATAAATCCACCACGCTTCCGCTGCGCTACTCTGATTATGCTACCGGCTTCAATAAGGAGTAACCAATCTTAAGAGATAGAATCAGAAGAAATAGAATAGAAAAGAAGGATGAAATCAAGATGGAATCCAAATCACTCTAAAGGAAGTGTTGGAATCATGGATATCAACAAATCAAGAAATGGAATTCCAAAGGGGGACTATCAATTCCAAATGGAGTCAATATCATAATGGATAGTATATGTATATTGCAGTGTAACTATAGCTTATTTCAAGTTATTGGTATGAACTAGGTCTTTTTGCGAAACAAAAGTCAAAGATTAAGATCGCAAGTTGAAAACCTTGCTCTGATACCAAGAAAACCCTGTCATGCCCCGCTTCCCAAAATACACTGAAGCAGAGACGCGACACGAGTCGGCGACGCATATACGCAAGGAAAATACCTCACATATACGCGCTAAGTCTTAAGTAACCCGAAACAAACTATAAATCCCAACTGTAATAAATCATGATTACTATAATATCACATATAAGCATCCACGCATGATATCATATAAGTCAAGAACTAGAATAATGACTGAATCTGATATAACGAGAATCAGGAAATAATATGAAGACAAGAAAGATAAGAATACCGAAATCGAATAGGGAGAAGATCCAGCTCTTCGCGAGGCGTACAGTCTCATCGAACACCTGAACACAGAAACAAAGTGTCCAATATCTGGACGTACAAATTCAGGGTCGTCAGAAAGCGACCTAGTGAGTGTGTGTGTAAAGAGGAGAACTGTGCATATAACAATGTGCACAGAATAATAACAAGATAAACTGCAGTCATAAGATAACTAACAACATGATAAACAAACAACTGAAGGAAAACTGCATAACAACATGAATGAAGATATAAGGCAACTATTATAACTGTAAACAAACAACTGATGTCAAGATGTGTAATCTAGCATATATCACTAGTCTGGTTGGTTGTTACTAACCTAACTAATGTAGCACTTAGCTGTGTCCCATACCACAGCCATTTTCCCACATATCAAATAAAGTTATTGTTGTTGTAACTGCCTGCCAATGTGGTGCATGTGTTTTGGAAGGGTACCGTGCATGCCCGGTACCACGGTCTAACACCCCTGGCGCTAAACCAGAACAAACCGCAAGGCTCTAATAACTGAAGACCACAGCCCTACACGAAAAGACAACTAGTATGGCGCCATAATCTGAGCATAGCCCTGACAACTGACAACTGAACAGGTAGCCAGTACTACCTTGGTTCCCCATGGTTGGAACCCACAACTCGGTACCATAATAAGTCCTTCCAAAATACACGACATGCATCATCAGGCAATTACCCCTCTTCCCCGGGTTATGGTGTCTTTTATTAATAAGCAATAATTTGAGTTATTATTAAAGAGTAACTATATCTCCAACAACTACCAATGTCAGTACTAGCTGATAATCTGACAACTGATAACTGACAACTGATAACTGATATCTGACAACTGAGTAGCTGACAACTAATGTCTGACATCTAAAATAAGATACTGGAGATATAGCCACTAACATAATAGTGTCACAAATAACTAGTAACTGATACCGGATAACTATTATAAACTCTGAAATACATCATAAGATCACTAACAAATAATCTCACCAATAACTGATAAACTGATAACTACTATCTGATAACTCTGAAGTACAAGATCACTGATATATCCAAATCTCAATAACTGAAATACTACATGTCCTGATGCATATAATCAAATTCTTATATTTCAATTCGATCAAGATCATCACACACTCTCACTCTATTAAGATCATTCATAGGATCGCAAGTCAAGTAACATATCAAATATATATCTAAGATCTATCAGGTCGGTCAATTCAACCAATATCTATTCCTCAAAATCGTATTCGTCCAACTATAGCCAAGATCATAACTCAAGGGTAAACGTCTCCATCCATAAGAATCTAAAACAGCAGTCAGACTAGAGTTAGTCGACTAGGGTAGGAGCAAGTCGACTAGGGTAGTGGGTTTAGGACTGGGTTAGTTGACTAACAAATGAGATAAGTCGACTATAAAAGGTGTAAGTCGACTATAGGAAAGGACAAGTCGACTAATGTAGCTTACAGTCAACAAACAGAGAGTACACAACTATTTTAAATAGAAACTTAGTCGACTAAAGGACTATGGTAAGTCGACTAATAAAAGGGCAAGTCGACTAATGTACCTGCCTGTGTGTATGATCAAGGTTTTATAACATTTCCTAAAATACACGAAATGGTAGATATTACACTCGTTATCTCAAGATATGTCACCAAACAATATGACTGAAAATCACTTCACATAGTATAGCTCTCTGACCTCTTTCAATGATCCATCACCCTCAAAATCAACATGTATATTCATTCTAGGATTTATTACAGCTATATCAGTTACAAGGTCAAGTTCGGTTTACGGTATATCAATACTAAGCCTTAACCAATAACGGTCAAACTACCAACACATGAACTGATACTCATATATGCTCCTATAAAGTAAACAACTGCAGGACTTTTATTATATTAGGATGGATGAAAAACAAAAGCATTGGTGTGCATGGATACTGTTATAAACTAAGAAGGGGAGGAAGAAGCTCACAGCATAAACCTATACATTACATATATGCACAATTATTTATGACACACTAATTCATGCGCATTAATAAACATAAACTATACATATATGTACAGAAATGAGAGAAATAGAAAGAGGGAGGAGGAGTACACTCATAGCAAAGAGGTTCATGGCAGCGGCGACGGAGTAGCCGGAGGCCGTGGAGTCTGCTGGTGGCTCGCTGGAGAAGTGCTCGAGGAGATCGGGGAGTCGCAGAGCGCCGCGGAGGCTCGCCGAAGGCCGTCGAGATGTGCCATGGCTGCTGTCGCGGGCTGTCCTCGCTGCTGGAGCTCGGCTTGTGTGCGGCCTGGGCAAGGCCAGGCGTGTGCTGGCCTGGGCGCTGGATCTGAGCGCAGGATGCTGTCAGGGAAGGGGCAGCCAACAGGGGTGGAGAAGCTGCTGGTGGTGCTGTTGGCTGTCGTGGAGGAGGAGGCCGAGTGGGGGTTGGAGGTTGCCGCTCGCCTGGGGAAGATGGGGACGGCCATGGTGCTGTTGCTGGGAATTGTGCAGGTAGGGCGCCGGTGGAGAGGTTGGGCGGCTGGATGTGGAAGAGATTAGGATGGTGATTAGGGTTAGGGCTAGATTAGGAGAGGACTATATAGGAAGGTAATTGTGTGTGGGTTTCGGGTTTGGCCTAGTGGGTTTGGGTCTTGGATTTAGAAATAAGGTTATTGGGTATAGGATCATGGGTATTGGGCTAACGGGTAGGATTAGGAATCCAATAGGTTAATGGGTAGTGGGTTTGCTATTGGGTATGGATGGGTAGGAACAAGGATACAAGGGAAAAGGAAATAATGCTACTACTTATAATAAAACAAATAATAGTATTAAATAATAACACTAATAACAACAACAACAATAATAATAATTACCACTAATAATACTAATTAGTATAATAATAATTTAGAAGCATAGTAGCAATATTAATTAATATTGATCATAAGAATAACAATTTAAAATAATAGAGCTAGTAGTTATTACTAATAATAATTATGGCCTATACGTGTAACAAAATAAAATTATGAGGTACAACAATAATTTAATAAATAATAATAATCATAGTAATGGCAAAAATTACTAGTTAGTAGTTAAAATACTAACAAGTCATAATGGTAAATATAGAATGCCAAATTATCATTTACTATCTCAAAAAAAAATAATTTGCATATTTAATAATAATAATCACAAGAAGAAGTATTAAATTAAGTTAATAAAATAATTAGTAAATCAAAATAAATACTTTAGAAAAATGAATATACAGTATTTCTAATTAGGGATCTTACAGACCGCATTTGCGATGAGCGCCAACTTGAGAAACAAACCAAGTCTCTTTCAAATCCATCAAAAATATCATGACATCACGACTCTTGAAGTTAATTCATATGGATTTGTTTGGTCTTACTAAAACCAAAAGTCTAAGTGGGAATCGTTTTGCTTTTATATTGTTTGATGATTTTTCTCGTTTTACTTAGGTTTTCTTTTTAGAATACAAAAATCAAGCCTTTTCACATTTTCAAACATTTAGGAAAAGAGTTGAAAAGGAAAAAGATGCTTCAATTTTACGAATAAGGAGTAATAGGTGTGGTGAATTCAATAGCCAATCCTTTATCACTTACCGTGAAGAAAATAAAATTAAACATGAATTATCTTGTCCTAAAACTCCACAACAAAATGGATTGAGAGAAAAAATCGAACACTTCAAGAATGGTTTGGACTATAATAAATGAATACGGTCTTCTTCAATACCTATGGGCCGAGGCCGTAAACACATCTTGTTACATATCAAATAGGGTTTTCTTTTGTAAAAACACTTCCAAAACTTCTTTCGAAATCTACTATTCAAGAAAACTAAATGTTTCTTATTTCAAAGTTTTTAGTTGTAAATGTTTTGTTTTAAATACTAAAGATAATTTAGGTAAATTTGATGCAAAATCTTATGAAGCTATTTTTTTTGGTTACTCTAACACTAGTAAAACATATAGAGTCTTCAATAAATCTACAATGACTATTGAAAAATCTATATATGTAAAGTTTGAGGAATCTAATATTTTTGTTGAGAATGTTGTAAAAATAGATTCCTTGGTGAAGACATGGAGAGGATAACCTTGAAGGATTCACCTATAAAAGAAGACGAGGCAAAGATTGATGTGCAAAGTAAAGTTCAAGAAGTTGATGTGGGGCCACCACAACCACTTCCAAAGGATTGGAGATTCACTCCACATCATCCCAAGGATCTAATTATAGGTGATGTATCAAAAAGCGTAACTACTCGTTCTAAACTCCATGATCTTTATGGCCATTATGCCTTTATTTCTCATTTTGAACCAAAGAACATCGTCGAAGCCGAGGGCGACTCATATTGATTGATTGCCAGCAAGAGGAGCTCTATCAATTTGAGCGCAACTAAGTTTGGCATCTTGTCCCTAGACCCCATGATAGACCAATAAATGGTACTAAATGGATTTTTAGGAACAAGTTGGATGAGTCGGACATTGTCTTTAGGAATAAAGCTAGATTAGTGGCCCAACGTTACACCCAAATCGAAGGTATCGATTTTGAGGAAACCTTTGCACCCGTAGCACGGCTTAAAGCCATACGGATAACACTTACTTTTGCTTCGTATAAAGATTTCAAACTTTTTCAAATGGATGTCAAAAGTGCATTTTTAAATGGGTTTATTGAAGAGGAGGTGTATGTTGAACAACCCCTGCGTTTGTTGATCCTACACATTCAAATTTTATTTTCAAACTAGACAAATCTTTATATGGTTTAAACAAGTTCCTAGAGCTTGGTATGAAAGACTTTCATCATTCTTATTTCTAATGGTTTTACTAAAGGTACAATAGATACCACTTTGTTTACTAAACATATTGAAAATGATATTCTTATTGTTCAAATTTATGTTGATGATATTATATTTGGATCTACTAATGAAAAACTTTGCAAAGATTTTGAATCATGCATGAAGGAGGAATTTGAGATGTCTATGATAGGCGAACTTAACTACTTCCTTGGACTCTATATCAAGTAAAGGAGTGATGGGATTTTATCATCAAGTCAAGTACACGAAGGAACTCGTCAAGAAATTTGAGCTTGAAGGGGCTAAGACAAGCAAAAACTCCCATGGCTACCACAACAAAACTTGACAAGGATGAATAAGGTATAAATGTAGACATTAAACTCTATCGTAGCATGATTGGTAGTTTATTATATTTAACGGCTAGTAGGCCGGATATTATGTTTAGTATGTGTCTTTGTGCTCGATTTCAATCGTGTCCTAAAGAGTCCCATTTGATTGCGGTCAAATACATTATTAGATATCTTAAGGGCCCATTGGAATGGGATTGTGGTATCCGAAGACCGGACAATCTTTCATGACGAGTTTTCGGATGTCGACTATGCAGGTTGTAGAGTGGATAGGAAGAGTACTAGTGGAACCTGTCAGTTTCTAGGAAATTGCCTTATTTCATGGTCTTCCAAGAAGCAAAATTTTGTATCCCTCTCAATCACCGAGGCGGAGTATGTTGCGGCTGGGCTTGTTGTGTTCAAGTCCTTTGGATGAAGCATACTCTCCTTGATTATGATTTACATTATGATTATATTAAAATATTTTGTGATAATAGTAGTACTATTTATATGACAAAAATGCAAATCAACATAGTAAGACAAAGCACATTGACATTTAGTATCACTTTTTTCGAGACATTATGAGAAAGATGATATTGAAATTAATTATGTTTCTACCGATTTTCAACTTACAGATATTTTTACTAAACCACTAGATTATAATAGATTTTATTTATTTGTGGTTAATTAAATGTTTGTATTATGGATTCATGAAAATTTGCAAATACTCTTCAAACATGTTTTATTGACTTGACCCTTTTTGATGCATGACAAAAGGGGGAGAAATACTTTGAATTATTATTCTTTTTCATCCATAATGCATACATTTTCAAATCATTTTTTCATCTCTTTTCTTGATAGATAGCATGATTTGAGGGGGAGCTTTTTCAAGCTCTTTCCACATTTTTTTAAAAAATAACTCATATGTTTTGTCATCATAAAAAAGGGGGAGATTGTTGGCCAAAGGTTACAATCACCCGATTTTAGAGTTTTGATGATCACAAAACATATATAGTTATTTGTACTAATTTAGTTTAAGTGTTAAGATATTTCAGGGCTCTTAGGTTTCAAGATGTTTCTTCCCTAAAGGAAGGTGGTGTTGACTCAAGATGACTCAAATACGGGATCAAGAATTCAAGTTACTCAACGATGCAAATAGAAAAGCCCGACTGAAGATCTTGTTGTCTCCTAGACCCCTGTACACTTTTAGCATGTTAAAGAGTAAGGATATGATAAAAGTGCTCAAGAAGTTACACACACAAAATACACTTTTCTAAAATACAAGTTTTTGGTAGTATTGGGTTTGTCTTATGTTTGGTTGATATACATGTTTCATAATTATTCAAATTTTTATATCAAGTTTAGAACATATATTTTATCTCCTATACCTTGCTACATAACCTTAAACCAATGAAAATTATTTAAAAAATATTTCCATATCCAAAAAATCTAATTTATCCTATTTCAGGCCTTAATGGTCGACCGGCCAGTCAACCGTCACTGTTCAGGCAACCTCCGTCGACCGACCGGTCAACCTGGCCTTATGGCCGAGATTGTGCACGCTGTGCACATCTGTCAGTCGACCGTCAACCCCTGCGGTCGACCGACTGCAAGCCACTAACACTCGGTTTGTGCTAGTCGACCGACACAGTCGACCGGCACTTCAAAAA